>NDGN011433734.1:0-13410 GCA_002564285.1 Tympanoctomys barrerae | reverse complement strand
AAAAAAAAAAAAAAAAAAAAAAAAAAAACCTCTAATGCTTTTCTATTACCATTTTGTATTCTTTTAAAAAATAATAAAGTAAAATAAAAATAAAGTTAGGCATGGAAGCACTCAAGGTGGTCAAACATGAAGATTGAGTTTGAGGCCATCCTGCACTAGTGAGTGCAGACCAGCCTGAACAACACAGTAAGACCCTGTCTCAAAAGGCTAAAAAAATCCAAAAAACAACAACAACCACAAAAAAAAAACCCACCTCCACTTTGCATCCTAAGGATGACTCCAGGTAGAATAGAGAGAATGCAAGGGATTTAGGCTTCATTTGTCATACCTCTTACAGTCACCCAAATGTACCCCCTCCATGTTTTAACATGAATACATTTTTAATTTCTAAAGTACTATATAGAACTTAATGGTTAATGCAGTGGCTGTAAGCCATAGAGCTTTAAAGATGTGAACAGATCGTGAGGATCCCCTTCTTTATGAGTGAGTTTGAGGCTGCCGTGAAAGAACCTTCAGAACTCTTGACCTCCACCTTCCACTGTAGGAGTACCCGGTGCTTGTGCCATATGGAGGATGCCATCTTTGCCACACTACTAAAACCACTGGGGTCAAGAAATGTGAGAAATAAATTTCAGCTTTTCAAAAATCCTTCTTGTGGAATTCTGCTTCAGCAGCACAGAAGGGACTAATGTAGCTCTTTACCATGATCTATCTAAGAGTGAGGCCTCCCATGAAATGTTAATATTTTAGAAAAATAGGTCAGAGCCAACTTGTCTCTGCAAACTCTCTCCTTTTTCTCCTAAGACCCAGTCTAAGGCCCTGTCGCCTCGCCTGCTTGTGGAACAGCCCCTTGGCTCATGAAAGACATCTTATCTGAGCTTCAGCATGATCATCACATGAGGTTTTCCTTTGTTCTTCCTATCCTGTCGCTGGAATTTGGAAGGGGACAAGACATAAGCAAATCTTGCTTATAGAATCGTGTCATAACATTTTCAGCTAGAAATTCATTCCATGCAATAGATACTTTCAACTGTTTTAGTTTAACATATGAATGGTTTCACTTTGCTTGTATCTAGGAAATGAAGAGTCATTGTTCTGAAATATCCTCCATTATCAGTGAAACCAAAGGGTTCAGCAGATTCATCCTATGCATATGACAAGCGATAGTAGGAATCATCTTGAAAAACCTTAAAAATAAATATTTTGCTACACAAAGACTTAATTTATATCATGTTTGTCATAACAAATCTGAAAAAGTAGAAATTGTGTAGTATAAATATCAAAGTTCTTTTTTCTTTCATGTCCTAGTCCACGGAAAATAATCATTCAATAGTTGGGTGAATATCATTCATGTTTTTATTGAACTTCTTCCATTCACCCACTCATTGCAAGTTAAAGTTAATCATCTTCCATATGTAAGCAACTATAATGATATAAAAAGCTAGCCACCATTTTATATCTTTTTTATTCACTCAAATACATGAAAGTTTTTTTGTGATAATAGTAATAAGCATTCTTTATTATTCAGCCTTTTGTTTAGCTTTTACTTTTTTTGAGAAAACACTGTGTATTCATGCCTATTTAGTTCATTTTGAATAGTCTGTTTTATAAATATCTAAAGAGGGGCCAGGAAGATGGCTCAGTTGAATAAGTGCTTCCCTGGCAAGCACAAGGGCCTGAGTTCAATCGCCGGTTCCGCCAAAAAAAAAAAAAAAAAAAAAATCTAAAGAATCATCCCTTTTGATCTTTGGGTGAATGTCTCTGTTAGAAACTTAGAAATTAAAAAAAAAGAAACTTAGAAATAAAGTTTAGGTTAACTGACATCTAACATTTGAGTAATCGTACAAAGTGTTGAATTGCTAACCCTCAAAATATACCAATTTATACTCCCACCAACAGTACATGCCTGTTTCACCACATGATCTCCTGCCATTGGTATTCCTAATTCATTTTTCCTTTAACATCAATCAAAATAGTTTTATGGTATCCCAAATCATTAAATAAGTCCATGTGTTTCATCCCTCTTATTCACCCTGAAGGAGGAAAGCAATATTTAGAGGTTAACACTGAAAGTTATAACCTGTATTAGCTTTTCCATTATTGTAACTAAGACAGTCAAATTCTAAAAGTAAAAAGGTTATTTTGCCCTATACTACTCAGTGCTTACTAGAGTCAAATACAGGTGAGTACCACGCATCTGTCTGTTGTGCTATGACCTGAAGGATCCAATCAGAGGCTTAGAGCCAACAGCAATATCCCATGTAAGTCCGCATCCAGGACCTGCACCAGAAGAGCTGAGGGCCACTAGTGCAGGCTTGACAGTCTGTGGCAGTGAGGTAAAGGATCTGTGCCAGCAGGCTCAAGGATCTGCATGGGAATCCAGGAGACAACACCCAAGATGAAGCTGAAGACTGAAGTTCTTCAGACAGAAGAAAACAGCCAAACCTATTTTAAAGAAAATTTTCTGCAAAGCGGCTGCTGTGGGAAAAACAGCAGCATGCAGTCTTCCCCCACTGCTCTCCTGTCAGGCCACTCAGCAGCTGTCCTTAGGTAGGTTTTCCATGCCCAGACCCACACTGACTCAGTTAGGCTGGGTGTTCTCGCTCAAGTTGACCATTAGCTAATCCACCACCTTAGCATTTTGGAAGCTTTAGTTCATGGTCAGTTGTCTACACTGCTCCTGGGCTTGTAGTGAGAAGGCCTGGAAAACTGCCCCCTGCACCACGAAAGAGTAGAAGAGGACAAACTGGCTGGGGTGCCAGTGTGCCCTTCGAAGGCCCTCTCTTAGTGACCCAAGGTCCCCCTTTTTAAGGTTCCATCACCTCTCAAATTTCTAATCAAAGAACTAAGCCTTTAGCATACAACCATTTTGGAAACATTCTAGAGACAAGTTAGAGTACTATACTTCCTTATTAATATAATCTGGAAAAATTGGTATATCATTATTTTAGTTCTGTTTCTTTCTTGCAATCTTACTATGTTCCTGCCCCTTAAATTCAGCTTCAGTTAATTTTTCTCAGCGATTTATAGGAGCTCATATGGAACAGGAGTCATAGCCTTTCTTTCCATGTATTAGAAACATTTTCTCTCAGGTTTTCTGGTTTTAATTTTAATTGTAATATGTTTAGTGAATGACTCTACTTCCAGAAATCATCAGTTGAATCAGTGACATGGCCTATAATTAAAAATCTTTCCTTTTCATTGACCAAATTACTTTCAGGGAGAGGAATAAAAAGACCTACACTTAGAAGAACCACGCTTGCTGTATTCAATATGTACAGAAGTGGAGACAGTGATAGCCATTCTGCTCCTAGCTTCTGGACTATTTTTTTTAATCTTCACACCTGTGGTTTTATTTTAGACAAAGCTCAGAATGTGTGAGATGATGCTTGTGATTGGGGACTGTCATCCTAAGCTATAAATAGTACAAGACATCTGGTCAAGAAAGCCAGTTCTGAAAGCCTAGTGAGCAAAGAGATAGTGATAGACAGATCTGAAGAAACTTCAGAGAGTTAGTGATGCAATCGTAGCAATCTTTTGAAAATGTAGACAAAGAACACAAATACATATGGAGAAGAACATACTCAAAATTTGCATAACTAGTCCAAGGAACAGGTAAAAGGTGAATATTTATGTCAATAAATTTGACACATTGTGCAGAAAATCCATATACACAAGTGGTAGTTCCAGGTGTTAAGCTGACCACAAGGCCAGGACCCTGCTGGCTGCCTCTGTTTTGGGCTTCCTGCAGTGTGGGAATGGAAAGTGTATCCATGGCGTGATAGTCCATCAGCTTGGGTGGTCTCAGCACACGAGGTGTGCAAAATGGTCCGCTTGCTCTATGCATTTTCTATTTTCCACCCTTTGGGAAAATCTTTCTGCAGAGCAAGAAATGATGTTGCCCTTCCAAAGTAGCAGGCTCATCTTTTAGCTCTTAGTAAAAGTTCTGAAGGAGAAACTTCTTCCCACAACTCCCACAGCAGACCACAGCCCACCTGCTCCTCCAGGACCTGTGTGACAGAGTGACACACAGTACGCCCATTCTTTTGCATAATATGAACTGAAATGATCCATTGGTGACCACCGAAGGTGACAAATGTAGTAGTGCCCTGTAACTATGGCTGCATTACCATCCCTTCCACTGGGATCATGTTGCTTTCAGCCACAGTGTTCTAGGCTGACACCTGGACTAAAAAGCCACGATTGAAAGCAGAGTTTTTAAGCCAAATGTCAAAAGAATTAGGGATCCACTGTTGTACATAAAGCAGAAATTGAGCAGCTTTAGGATTAAGGTAGTAATTTAATTTCATAAGATTTTTTTTCAATTTTTAAATCATCTTTTACAAGGCAATAGCCCAACATACAGAATTAATACACCCTGGGTCCATGAATCATCATGGTTGTGTGGTGCCGGCCATGGCCTGATATGAGGACAATAACTTAATATGAAAGACTGAATCCAAAAATTACTGAGATGACAGCCATAACCAAATGTAATTTAAATTAGAAGATTTCCCACAGATTCAAGTTCTTTTCTTAGTATCATTAGAAACTCATTGTTGATTTTGAAGAATTCTTTTCTCCTTTGTGTGCATCAATGTCTCCTAAGAATAAACTGGTTGGCCAGAAGGCTATGCAGTAAATAGTACAAGAGACCTGAGCAAGAAAACTAGTTTTGGGACCCTACTAAAAAAGAGTAATATAGTATAAACTGAGGTTCTGAATGAACTTCAGGGAACATCAGCAAAGAATGGGAAGTTCTTTAATATTTGTCACTTCCCACATCCCTGCTACAGTACACTACAAGCACTTCATGGTGCTGCGTGTCCACCTTACTCTGTACAACCATTCATTCGATTTACTTCAAGGGTCGTCGGGGTGATATAAGTATCTGAGAAGGGCCAAAAGAAGTTGAATAAGGGATGCTCAGGTATAGGCTAAACTATGCCAGAGTATAGCTCCACTCACCAAAAACATTAACATTGAAACATACTAGCAATGCAAAGACTGTTAAAGTATTCAAAATACATGTGACTGTTGGACCATTTGTTTTTCTCATTTTCAAAACTCAGGTTGTGTATCTCTATTCCTGTCTGTGATAATATATATATATATATAATATATTATATATATTATATATATATATATAATTAGATGACATTTTCAAAGCATTTCTTCTTTAATTACGTAGCAGACATAGCCCTCAAGAACCTGATTCCCAAACTCAGTTTCCCATCGTCAGGCTTAGACTCTATGGTTTGTGTTCATTCTGGCCTCAAGACAACATTCAGCCATCTCCTTCACCAGCTAAAGCTGGAGGAATTCTATAGAGGAACCCCGCAGGTGTGCAGAGGGAAACGCTGCAGAAACCAGCGGCTGGATGGTTCCACTGATCTTTCCTCCCTGTGATGGAGTGAAATGGCTGATTTCTATGATAGGATTGGTAGGAATCCCCACAGGTTATTTATGATCTCACCCTGTTGAGGCAGAGCTCACCGTCATTTGCATGCTAGGCCCCTCCAAGACACAAGCACAGGGCTGGAGCTGTCCTCAACCCTGTTCCGAGTAGGATTTCACCTCTGCAATGGACTGGATGATGGTGAACCCATAAAATACACATCTATATCTTGAAACCCTAACACTATACCATAGCATTGAGAAATAGGGCCTATGAAAGGTGATTAAGTCATAAAGATGTAGCCATCGTGAATGGGGTTAGTGCTCTTATAAGATTCGCTCTCTTTTCCATGTGGGGAGACAAAGGGAAGTCCCCTCTCTGTAGTCCTGAAGAGGCTCTCACCAGAATCTAATCATGCTAACACACCTGATCTCAGACTTGCAGCCTCCAGAACTGTGAAAAATGAATTCCTGTTGTTTCTATGCTACCCGGTCTATGCTAATTTTGAACAGTAGTGAGAACTAAGGCAGCCTCTGTGGAGCTGGGAACTTCTGAACAGTCCTTGTTTGGACTGCACTTCCCACCGTAACTGCTGTGTATGTGGAACCAGTTCCAGTTCAGCTATCAAAGATCAGAATTGAATATTCACTACTACCTCCAAGATCCTCTCTGCTCCTGTGATGGGACCAAGGCCACAGCCCCCCACTTATAGGCTCTGAGCATAAGAGTTGCCCCCATTCCATTTTTTATGGGGCATTCTCTGTCTCAAAGGCTGGATAGAGAACTGAAATTCCAGTTCTGTCTTACTTGGGAAGAAAGCACTGTTCTTCCACATTGTGCAAACTACTCCTTCTGTTCTCTTATTTACTATTTCTTAATGGCTGCTTGTGTGTGGGTCCCTACTTCTGGCCACATGGTGGTAAACAGAACAGACATTGTCCAATTCCAAGAGAGTACATTTTCCAGAAGCAACTCCTCACATTAACCAAGACCCCTAATCTTCAATACCTCCCTGTTCTTCCCTAATATCATTTTCATTATATTATTCTATACCATTTTCTCCAAGCTTAACAATTCATTTATTTTCTTAACCTAGGGTTTCCTTCCTGAAATGGTGTTTTGCACTTACAGAAACTACTTAGATTATTTCTCATAAAATATATTGATATGGTGCCAGCCAAAAGCTCAGCAGATTAAAGCATCTGCAAGCAGGCTCGGGGGCCAGGAGTTCTACCCCATGGCCTGCTGTGGCGGCCCTGCCCCCAGGGGGCGCTGAGACAGCAATTGAGACTGGGTGTGGTGGCACACACCTGTAATCCCAGTAAACAGGCAAATCACTGCGAGTCCGATCTAGTAGTGAGACCCAGAACACCTTGTAGCCCCTTCCCTAAAATACAAAAAAGTAAAAAATATTGATATAGGAAAAGTAACCTATCTCTGCCAAGTAAATTTACAATAGCATTCAACAGTAATAAGTTTGTACTAATGAGATACTATTCCTGGGAATTTGGCAGAGAAAGTTGAGTGAAAACAGACTGAGGGAAGATGAGATAATAGGGAAACAAATAACCAGGAAGGGCTATGTAGCAGGATGTTGGTTTCCTGTATCGTGTAGGCCTCCAGTTCTGATAGCATGGCCAAGAGACCTCCTAAATGTTCACTTGTGATGACTAAGTGAACAGAAATCAAATAGCCTTGGTTAGAGCACTAGAGACTTGAGATTACTGAGGAAGATGAAAATAGTTCACCTTTGAATGAACTAATTTGACAGAGTGAGAAGTGAGGTATCAGTTAGACACTGGAGACATAGCTTCTACAATCTGACCAAAATGTGATTTTGTGTTAAAGCACACTTTAAATTCATTCTATGTTCCCGTGTTGTTCTGAAAAGCATCAATCTGACAAACCTTCCACCCTAACTCAGTATAGATCTGTGCAGTAAATAATGATACTAGCAAATATTTATCTTTGTTAAATCATTTATTTATTTATCTATTTAATTTGGTATAGTTTCGCTACACAGCTCAAACTCTTAGTGACCCTCCTGTCTCAGCCTCTCCAGCCTTGGGGTTACACACAGGTGCCACCACGCCTGGTTTTGGTAGCCCACATAGCACGGGCTTCCGGGGCTGGCATGGCGTGCACTACTGGGGATTATACCTGGGTCCTTGCGCTTGCCAGGCAGGCACTTAGACTGTCAGCCATCTCCACAGCTACAATTTGTTTATTTTGTTTTATTTTCCACTGGGAAAATAAGATAAAAGCTCAGGCAAACAAAATTTGTTTCTTTTTCAAGTATCAGGTCTGTTTTCCCTTCCTTCTTTCTTTTAGCTTAGATAATTATACTTCTGATTTCTATTGGTCTATTAAAAAAAGTTAATATTTATTTTTTTTCTTCTTTTCAATGCTTGTACTTGGTAATATTAGCAACAAATTTGAAGACAATGATAAGCAATATAACAACTTTTTTTTTTTGTATTTTAGAGAAGGGTCTACAGGGTGTTCAGGGTCTCACTACTAGATTGAACTCGTAGTGATCCTCCTGTTTATAGCTTCCCAAGTGCTGAGATTACAGGTGCATGCCACTACACTCAGTCTCAATGAACTCCAGGCATAAGGCACTTTAATCCACTGAGCTATTTGGCCGGCCCTAATAACTGTTGTTAACTACCTTCCCTTTTGTTTAGTGAAATTCTGTACCAATTCCAATTTTTTTTTTAAATCTTTTTTATTCTCCTTACAAAATAAAAGAGGTTAAATAAATAAATATCATGTCTAAAACTGGTTTTGTTTATAACAGATGTTGTAACTTTGGGCTTTTACAGGTGGAGAGACTCCTTCTATCACTAAGTAACTGTTAGGGTATCAAGAATGGCAATAGGTAGCTGCAAATCCAATTTAGATTTACACACCCTTCCCAGTGATGCTCTGTGGTGTCTTAAGCCCTAGGGAAAACTAAATGGGCAAGGACAGCAAGCCCAGTGAGAGAGATGGGGGATCTGACTGTTATCCTTGGTCATCAATGGCCCTAACACATAATGTAACATTTCCCAATTGCTTTTAGTTTTAAAGAGCTTGAAAATATCTCATTTCTGCTGGTAGGAACAGTTGGGCGTATTATAGACTGTTACAGTCTGGCTGCTTCATACAGTAGCCTCCTATTCCCATGTGGTTTGCACATTCCTTTACTGTTTTTATTTTTTCATGCATTTTATAAAATGGCCAAAGGAACACAGCACCAAATATGTAGTTGCTTTAGGAAAAAGTCATTCATTCTACCTGCTTCATAATGTAATCGGACCCAAGTACCCATCCCCTGTGCATTTCAGAATAAAAAAAAATGTTTTATTGTTTCACAACCAGCAATACACATGGATACCCTTGTGGGGTTTTTCATTATGATTCAAGTGTGTGAAATCACACCAACTAATAAATGTTTGAGTAAAATATTCTCGTGTCATATAAATAAAAGCAATGCAATTCAAATTTGTCAAAGTTTAATAATTTGCCAGCTCTTACAAGTTCACTTTATTGTCTTTTAGTATTTTCTCAAAACCAGCCAAGATTTAAATTATTATTTTATAATTCAATGTTTTTCATAAGAATGTCTTCTTGACAAATAAAATATCTACATATTTTGCAATGTTTTTTCAGCTGTGAATGATATGAATTCTTTTTTTCCTACCAAGAAAGTTATTTGACTTTGCTACAACAAAGGCCAAGACCCTGGATGTCATATTCACCAATCTCTATTACTTAAAAGCTCTACTATGGAATACAACTGTCACCCGTAAGACCCCAGTGAGATGTGCATTCCGTGCAGAGTATGGTTTTCTGTATTTTTCCTTATATCCGTAGTTCCCTCTTCTTGCTAAGAAAAAAAATGGCCACAAATAAATTAAAATGTAATTTTGATTATTTGCTTGTAGTAAGTTAATTAGTTTGTTTGTTTTGGGATTTTGCTTTTGTTTTGGATTTTTGGTTCAGTTATGGGGGAAACAAATAGAGTTCAAGACAGAAAGACTGGCTGTGTTTTGAACTGCTGAAGTCTGCCATACTCTATTACAGTAGCTTAAAACTTGAAATCACTGGTGCATTTTCTACCCCTTGTGCTCTGGAAGGAACAAAAGCTTTTCAGCCAAATGGCTGTAATTTCTAGTGAAGGACTTTCCTTTCTATCTGCCAGACATTGTGGCTTTAGTTCCATGTGTTCTCCTATAGACATGTTCTCAAAATAGTCGATGAACCACAGAAGCATCATTGCCTGGTATTACAACCCAGTGTTAAAAATCTGCATACCTAGAATGATAGTCTCTATGTGGAATCAAATAAAAGCACCAGGAAAGCACGTGCTATAAAAGGGAACCACACAATTTCTCCAAGGGCCTCAGTAACGTAGTGGCTGAAGATGGTACATTGCAAGATGGGCTGATTGATCCATGCGGGGTCCATAGCAGATCTTTCACATGCCATATCACTCCATCAGAGTACTTTAAAAATTAGAGAGCTGTAGGTATCCAAGCACATCATAATAATCTTGATATTTTCTCTGAAGTGAGAAATGAGCACCTTGATCATCGGAGGACTTCAGTAAACTACCAAATAGAATCATCCTCGAAGCAGACTAGGGATTTTCTCCTCTTGAGAAGAGGGAAAGAAATAAGTAAATGCTGTAGAACCAATGGAAATGACTCTCTCATTATCTCTGGAATCTTTCCTACAAATCTTATTTTAGCTGAAAAAATATCCACTGTGGTTTGGATACAGCTTATGTTCCCTCCTTGAACCTTACAAATTATTACTAGTAGAAAACATTTAGTGATTTCTAACCCAAGTGGTTGTGTCAAAAATAAAATAAAGTGAACATGTTGCAAAATTCTATCATCTGCTGCACTACAAATTTTTAATAAAAGTGCTTCTGTTGATAAATGGTATTTTTTCTGATTGTTGGACCATGAAACATAAATTCACAGCTAGCAAAAAAAATAGATAATCTACATTAATTGACTTAGTACCTTTAAATGTAAATAACTCCAAATCACTTAATATTGAAATCTGTCTTAACCTCATGTTTGAGAAGGGGCCTTGGATTGGATTAGAACCAGGTTTATAACCTCTTGGGAAGAGACAGACACCAAACTTATTGGAAAAACACATGAAAACATAATTCTGAGTTGTATTTGTAATAACTTTTCATGTAAATTTATGAGCCAGCAACAGATGGGAACAATAACAGTCCAAGCACCAAACTTAAAACTTTTCAACTGTCCCATCCATGAATACAGTAGCAAATACCATGTGCATGCATTATATTCTACATTGTAAAACTCCAAAATAACTACTTAAAATATTGAGCCCTGATCAAAATTAATTGCAACATGTACTTATTTAGAACAGTGTCCCAGTTTTAGTTTTCCACAGCACTACTAGAGACAAATCCACGCCAGCTGAGGTCCTTCCTGCCACCCGCTGCATCCCAGGAGTCTGTAACTCATGCACTTTCCTGGTTCTACTTAGTATCTTTCTTCACTCTCTTCTCTTGAGCTGTAGCCCAACGCCCATCCCCAGCACTTGGGATCACACTGTTGCATCCTTATGAGACACTCACTTGCTTCCTCCATCATAAAACTATGATGTTACAAAATGAAATTGCTATTCAATTTCAAGTTATAATTTAAAATTTCCTCAAATTCCATGACCACCTAAAGCTGAGAAATTAATTCTTTAATCTTTATCTCATCCATGCAAGATGCAGGGACAGCAGCATAAGCAGTTGGTCTTCCCACTCTTTATTTTTAATATCTTCTTGTGTTTCGTAAGTTCCCAGAGTGCAGTGCTCACCTCTTATTCCATTCAGTCCTTTGTGTTATGTTGCAGGGTCCTAGCAAACATTAATTTCCCAAAGAGTTGCTGTTGGCTTTGTTTAAATAACAATATTTTTCTAATAAAATTTGAAGCTGGTTGGTTTCGTGCAGAAATTTAATCAAAGCTACTACTTTGAGAAAAATGCCAATAGATCTGTTTTACTAGTACATCATTGCTCTTGAAAGTCCAGCCAAATAATGTGTCATATTTACACAACAGTGTCTTATTTAGCTGCTATACTACGTCATTGAAGAGATGTTTTCTTTTTTAATAATACTCATGGCTCATTTGATGTCAATCATTTTGGAAAATAAATTTGGGAATACACATTCTAATCCATTAGAGAAGAATAAAACTATGTTATAAATCACATATTAAGAGGAAAATCACACAATTAAAAGGATAAGTCTCAAAAATTACTAAGGCAGGTTTCCACTAAAGTTCTAGAAAGTAATTTTAATTTCTTAAAAGGTTGCTAGTAGCAAAAGGCATTTCCCCCTTGGCACATCAAAGAAAGATAGTGATGTACACAACCAATTTTTAGAGCTGAAAAATGTTCTCAATGGGTAAGAATAACTAAATACACAAATTCCAGGGCCAGACAATCTTGAGGATGTGTGCATTCCATAGGAAATTTTCATTTTACTATCACAGTGAGAAGTATGGTTCACATTTATTTATAAATAGGAAATTAAGTCATGTAAGTATTTTAATCATTAATAATAGTCTTAATACTTCCATTACTGGTCTTTTCACTCAAAATCACTTTTCCTCCAGTCTTATGCAAATTACCTCTTTTTACTCTTCTTTAATTGGAAGGGAAATGTTACCATTAATCCTATTAAAAAACAACAAGACAGAAACCTAAGGAACTAGATTAAATTGCAGGCTGACTAACCTCACATCTTGAGTGCTCATTAAGCTTTAGGTAAGTTTGAGCTTCACTTTGCTGAGATTTAAAAATTGATAATGCAAAATCATTGATGATGATACAGTCACTTGATAACTGATAACATAGTGTGTCACTGAGGAGCTACACTTAATACTGAATGTATCCGTATTATGATTCACTTTTTGTAATTTTAATGGCTTAGGACACTTTTATTCAATTAAAGATTTCCAGACTTTGCAGATATCTTTGTCCTGCTGTGGTTTGCAGCCAACCATGGTCAACCCCATGGTGTTCTTGGACATGGTAGAGTACTACCAGCCCTTGGGGCGCATCTCCTTTGAGCTGTTTGCAATGTTCTAAAGACAGCAAAAAACTTATGTGCTCTGGCACTGGAGATTGGGATTTGGTTCCAAGGGTTCTTGCTCTCACAAATTGTTCCAGGATTTATGTGTCAGGGTGGTGACTTCACATACCACAGTGGCACTGGTGCTAAATCCATCTACAGGAGGAAATTCAGTGAGGAGAACTTCATCCTGAAGTACACGGGTCCTGGCATCTTGTCCATGTAGAATGCAGGAAGAAACACAAATGGTTCCAAGTTTTTCCTCTGCACTTCCCAGGCTGAGGGGTTGATGGCAAGCACATGGTCTTTGGAAGGTGAAATAGAGGAAGAACATCAGTGAGGCCATGAAGAGTTTCTGGTCCAGGAATGAATGGCAAAATCAGCAAGATCATCATCACTGGCTGCAGAGAGCTCTAATGCATTTGGCTCCTGTGTATCAGGATGGCCAGACCCTTCCTCTGTAGGTCAGGAGAGAAGCCTCCACCCCATCTGCTCCTGACTTCCCATCCTCTCTGTTCTTACTGCAGTTCACTGGATTCCATATTTGCCTTGATCCCCTCCCAGTATAACTTGATTGCAGAATTCAGTCTATATGATTATGAACAAAGATTAAATGATGCTAAAAATTGTAGTATGTTTACTTTAAGCAGCTGGCCAAATGAAATTGCCTATAACAATAGTGAAATGTTTCATTTATAAAACTAATTCTTATAATTATTATGGCTTTGTTTTGGACAAGAAATGTTTCCTCTTACTGACAACGTATGATCATGAATTTTCTGTTCACAGAGGAACTATACTCTAATGATTACAGGCAGACAAAAAATTGGGAAAAAGCAACCGCATAGCACATCTGTATTGGTTAGGGTTTTACTTAGAGGAACAGATATAATATAAGGAAGGTATTAACAC
>NDGN011433733.1:0-11443 GCA_002564285.1 Tympanoctomys barrerae | reverse complement strand
GACAACAATATGCAATGTATTAATTATTGAAAATGTCTTACTAATCAGTTTTGAAACTGTCTCGTTGATATTTCGTTCTCAACAAGTATATTTAAAATATTTAGTATATGTATTTGAAAACATTTATGGAATGAATGACAAGCAAAGGAATTATATAGTAAGTCATATTTAGCATAACTTTTTAAAGTGCTTTAGGGCTGTTGTCAATTAACACATGCATTTTAAAAACATTAAAGTAATACACAAAATGGACTAAAATTAAATAAATTAATGGGAAAAGAAATAGACTGCCTTACTTCTCTTTTATTCATAAATCACAGCGATAACAATTTCCAATGATTTTTATCATTGTTTTCATATCTTCTAGCAGCATGCTTGTACTGTTACCTATTGATCAAAGTGTTGACATTACCTGTTAATTTTTCTTCTGAAGTAAAGATCTAGACCTACCATGTAACACCATCCTTTCTGAACCCTACATTTCTAACAAGGAAAAATTGTATACTATAGCAATCCCTACTCCAGGGAGTCTTACAATTCTTCAGTCTTCATGAGTGTGTCTATTCATCATCTATGGAAGTCATTTTGAATTTTTTCATGTATTTTTGGAGATGCTCAGGATCAAAGCTCAGTCCTCACTCGTGCAAAGCATGTGCTTTACCAGTGAGCCATATCCTCAAGCCTTCTTTGATGCTCTACTTGCTAATCTTCCTTCCTTGTCTTCTTCTACCATCTCTTGAACTTCCGACCCACTATCTATATACTGATTTGCCATGGCAGGTAATATCTACACTTCCTCATTACATTGCAGGTTGGTACTACGAATAAAAATAATGGCGCTTGCCATTCATTTTTATGATGAACTATTGCATACTGCTGAGTCAGCTTATTCCACAGGTTTGATGTTATATGTTGTCAAATCGGACAATAGCCATATATTTTTCAATTCCTCCAACTCTATCTCTTAACACATCCTTATGTTTTCCATTATGTGGCTTATTCTGGCAGTTTCTGTTCTTTCAGAATATTTTCCAGTACTGTCCTAACCCAAATGCTTCTGGTCCTACTGCACACCCACGTCCCAGAGGCTATACTGAAGCACTCCCCTGGGTTGATCTAATGAGTTTTTCAATCTCATAATTGTCACCTTTATCTATCCCTTCTCTTTAAATGAGTTTATGCTCAATTAAATCAGTAATAAAATGTCAACTGGAGAAATAGAAGCGAGCTTAGACTTAGTTCCTCCATGTATGAAATGTCATTTTTCTCTCACACATATGATAGTTCTTTTCCTAGATATAAGCTTCTACTTGGAATGTTTCCTCCTCCCAACTCTATATTCTGCTATTAATAATGATAAGCCAGATACTATTCTTATTCCTGATATTTCTAAGATATATGTTTATTTCTTTTGCAAGCTTCTTTAGAAAATATTTTATTTTTCTCAGGAGGAATAACCCTGCTCTACCCTTCTTAACTTTCTTCCTCTTATTACTTCATGTATTTTTTCTAATTCATTTACTGTCATGCTTCTTAGTATTCTTGTAAATGTCTTTTTAACTTTCAAAACCCTTAAGTTTAACTTTTCTGTTCCAGACTATTATGTTTTTAAGATTGTAATAGTTTTTCAAATATTACTAGATTATATTGTAACATTTCCATTTTGATTTCTCTTCTGACCTCTAAATTAAACCTTTGGTGCTTCGTTTTTTTTCTTCTCATTTTTATTACTTCCTTTCTGTAACTATCTGAGAATCATATGCAAAAATCCAACATTGATATAATTATATGGAGCTTTCTATTGATAGAGTCAACCATAGCTGAAAGCCAAGATTTCTGTTCTAGAGATCAATGACCATTTCAGTTCCCATAGTTACAGTGTGAGGTGAAACAAATCATTCTTTTTGTCATAATTTTTATTATGCGAAGAGATCATTTGAAAAAGTATTGTTACTACTTTCTAGCAAATAGGAAATAATTACTTAAAATATGTGTCCACGTTGGCCATGAGCTCGGCACATCCTTCTAGGCACCCCCATTTGGAGAATGTGCCGGAACTCAGTAGCAAAGCAGATTCAAGTTTGCTTTGTAGGGTGAAAATTTTGGGGTGTTCTAGAAATGAACATGCGAGACAAACCCAATGTTGTATAATGCTGCATTTCAAAAAGTTAGGAAAATGTAAATGTAACAGTGAATGATAGATATATTTTCAATATCTTATTCAAAATTAGTGTATCCAATTTATAACCTTTTCACTTAGTAGGTGAAAACCTATTGTCTTGGGTCATTCGACATGCTTCTAACTTATTTTCATTCACATAACAATTTTTTTCTTTTCCCATTTTTGTTCTTAGAATCTTTATGATTTTAAGAGCTTTCTGCACATTAGGAAAACAATGATTTTGTTGCGTAGTATTTTTCCTGTCTTAGAATTAATCTTTTGACTTTGTGGAATTTTTTACCATAGATAATTTTTTTTATTTTTAGCTAAACTAGTAAAATTAAATCTTAGATATTTGACATAATGAGCAATCAGCTTTTTTCCTTGCCCAGGCATGAAGATACCTCCTTGTCTCTGCCGAAGTATTGCTCCGTTTTACCGCTATTATCGTGTGTCATCAGAGGTAATAGTAATTTAGCTAGCTAATTTAGATTTCTTGGTACTTTCTTTTTTTGTGTTTTCATTTATATTTTGACTTGGTTTGAGGGGAAAAGGTTTGAAACCCTCAGAAAAGGATAGTAGAAAACAATAGCAGAAGTTCTACATTTTCACCTTTGCACTGACCTTCAACAAGAACAAAAATTGAACATTAAAACAATTTTTAAATTCGTTGAATGCTTTGATTGTGATCATGTTACTGTCTTTAATCTAGAGGAAAAGTACTTGCAGATGGTCAGCATTCACTCCCATCATAGGAACAGGCATTTGTTCACATTTACTCAGAAGCCCATCTGTGTTTCACCTGAATTAGGAATAGACAGCTGCCGTCTCCTGCACTCAGATGCGCTCTGTCGTGCTGGCGCTTCTGACATCCGTATTTCCAGCCTTGAATTCCTCTTAATTGCAGACCAATGCATCCAGTGGAGTACAACATCTCTGTCTGGAAAACACAGAGGTGTCTCAAAGTTCTCAAAGCAAGCACGTGCTGTGCCCTCTCACCCAAGGCTGCGTCCCTGCGGCCACCCCACTGTGTGACTGTCACAGTGTGAATTTCATTGTTTTGGAACTAATCTTGGGCTTGTGGTGGACTCCTCTTTCTGTCGGATCTTGCTTCAATTCAATTAAAAATCGAATAGACTCTGTCTTTAATACATATCCAGGAACTACTTTTCTCAGTTTGCCTTTGCTTCCATTCTAGATCAAGCTGTTATGATATTTTCCTGGATGACTGAAAGAATCTCCACCTTGGTCCTTAAGGTACATCAGACCACTCTGTGATCCATTTGCCTCCTACAAGCTGGATGCACCTTTGAAAATTCAAGGTGTACCATGTTGCTTTTCTCCATAACTTTCTGATGATTCATTTCACTTCAAGTGAAATTCTAAATAAAGATGCTCTCTGCTCCAGGTCTTTGTGCTTGCTACCCACCTTCTCCTCCGGGAATGGTCCTCCACTGGCACCAGCCCAGGGCATGCCCTCCTGGGGAAGCTCTCCAGTAGGCCCTCCCCTAGGAGAGTCTCCTGGGTGACACTCTACTCTACTCCCAACACCCAGCCCTAAGGACATCTTTTCTCTGCCTTTGTATCTTCCTAGCATTTGACATTCCTCCTCTGACTAAGAGTATCGTGACAGTGAGAACCTTGGCTTGATTACTGTTGTATTTCCAGTATTTATTCCAGTATTCATGGATCTCCACTGAGTATTTGTTGATTAAATCTACCCTACTGTATCTTATTAAATATATATATATATATATGATTTTAGGTTGTTTTGTTATAATAAGGGAATATCTTCTTTTTTCTAATTTGTGATTATACTGTAATTCATTATATATAAGAAAGATGTTCTCACATTATCTGCCTTGCTGGTCTCTTGACATTATAACTTTCTCTTTTAGACCTCCTGGTATATGGTTATAGCAACATCACCTGTCTTGCTTTTTAGTTTACTTTTCCTTATATTTTTTCTAAAAAACTTCCACTGAGATATCATGAATAATTTTATTTCACTTTATTAATTAAAGCAGCAATCCAATTTAAATGGCTCTGAACTTGGCTATATTTAACAGTAAATTTTATGTAATAGTTAAGCTGGTTGTACCTATACAATGCTTCAGCTGAATACAAATATTGGTGAATTATGTAGCACATTATCCACTGAGGTTTTCTAGATTTCATTTTATAGAGAAAAGATAACATAATTTAAAAACAAAATGACGGGAACCATTATTATATTATTATTGTATTTATATTATTTGTATTTGTAGTTATTATATTATATATTATTATCTTCAAAGTAGTTGCTCATATTACCAGGTAAAGGCATGCAAAATTGGTCAAACAATATAAGCACTGACTATTTCTTTCAGTGAACTAATAAAAATTAGTAGTAAAATTATCTTAGTTATCTTGTCTATATACATAAGTTTTCTGCCCTCCCTTCTTTTCTCTTTTCCCTTCCCAGTTGTTCTTTCCTTTAGTCCAGTTTCTTTCCCTTTCACAGTATCTCTTGTACTTTGTAGACCTTATTTACTCTTTCAGTTTTTTACACTAGGGAGATAATATGATATTGAAATGCCCTAACTATAAATCCTACACTTATTGTGCAAATTTGGGTGGATAATAGTAAATTAAACACATTTACAAAGATGTTGTAATCACGAATGGTTACTTTTCCTTGCAAACATATTTCTTAAACATCTATTCTTTTTTTTTTTGGCTGGCTCAGGCTGCCTTAAGGGCAGGTTTGGGGATCGAACGACAGTATCCTGCCCCTGACTGCATTTGCATAAGCAGGCACTTAAATAGCTGAGCTAACTGGTAGGCCCCCCACATCTTTATTCTGAGAGTAGATTAATCACCTCAATTGCTGTCTCTTTCCAGAGACTTGATTTCTATAGCTTGGGAATAAGAATATATATATATATATATATATATACATATATATATACATATATATAGTATATACATATATAATATACATTTACAGTATATATAGATGATTATGCATGCTATGTTATTAGTGCATATATGTACTATGAGTACACTATTGTATACAGTATACATATATATATTATAATGATATACACCCCCACACACACAACATACACATATACAAAGAAAATGTAAAATGTAAAGGAAATCATTACATAGCTATTATCAATAGCTGTTTGATAAGTAGGGAACAATATGACAACAAACACAAAGACTACTTTGTATCCCTGCCTTTAGGACTAGAAATGGAAGCCTTGAGAGAGAAAGAGATTGAATTAATCAGCTATTATAAAACAGAAATGGATTAGAACACTATTAGTCCATATCTGAATGTAATGGCTTCAGGGTTCCACCCGAGTGCACCAATCTTTGTGCCAAACATTGTGTAGCTTTCTCACTTGTGCTCTTACAGAAACTCCAGTTGGATAATATCTAAAGTCGAGGCCCCCATCACCCCTGAAAATGAAGTTTTCTTTTCCTATTCTTAATTCCATATATGACATCATCATGTTTTTGCTCATCAATTTAGTCTACAAATCTTCAAGCTATCTCACACCTCTTTCTCTTTTAACATATCTAATCACCCAACATATTGTATTAATGTTTCCAAACTTAAATCTCACTGATTATCGTCTCAGTATTACTCAGAAGTCTAAATTCTTTGGTGTCCTATCAAAGTTCTCTCTTTGTGACACTGGCACAAACCTCCAGCCACTCTTTTTAGCCTGGACACATATGACCTTCATTATGGAGCAGCAGACAGTTACAGGTGTGTGATGTGTACCATGTTTACCTTTAATTATGCGGCCTACATTACTTGGGCAGTATCCTACTGTCCACAACTTCCCAGTTGCTCAATCCCATCCTGGTTAGGTTAAAAAAAAATCATTAATTAACCTAAGTGGACCTTGATATAGTTCAATAGCAGATCATTGTTTAGCATCTGTAAAAAAGGTCCACAACAAGCCAATATTTCCTACAAGACTAGAACTATATGTATATCTATATCACCTATATCGATATCATCTATATTGATATAAACTATACCTATATCTATATCATATTATTTTTGCGTAGCTCAGCACCTGGAAAAATGTCTGCACAATATTTGTCCAATGATTTAATTATTGATTAATCATTTAAAGCACAAAAAATTAGGAAAACATGTACTAACTTGTAAGTTTATAAATACCAGGGTTAAGTAAATAGATTTAAATGAGAATATCATTATTTGAAAATAAGAAGTAGATCTATGGTTGTTCATGGATTTGTTAGATACTTTGAACCTAATTTGATCGAATAAATAACCTATTTTCCTATTTTTTCAAATATCTAATGTTAAAATAAAATATGGAGAGAGAAAAGTATGCACATATGCTAATCTAACTAAATATGATTAAAAAATAAAAAGGGGGTAGTTAGTGAAGCCAAGAAGGGTTAAAAAACAATAGAATTATGGTACTCACAGTAAGTTGGGTGATTTATAGTAATTATTAAGTATTAACTCATTTAAAATTAATTTATATTTTGAGTCAGAGGTGGTCATTGTGCTCTGTAAAGTTCCAGGGGGAAAAACAAATAATCATATTAATTATGTATGGTGAATAATGCTGTTTAATCCTGTGAGTCAGAAGAGAATGAAAAGAGAAAGCTAGAAATTATTCAATTTCCCCCACTTCCAAAAACATGTTACTTAATGGTCACTTTTTAACTGAAAACACTTTCTGAAACTTTTTTTTTAATTTGATAACATCATCTTCTTCTGACTTCAAAATCATACTGAAATACTCTCTCCACTTCGAGGTATGCACTTGGAGGGGAGAAATAAGATCTAGAAGTTGGGTATGTGAATGTTTAAAGAGATTCTAATAATAATACATATTTTCTGGTAGTTATTTGCCTGCCACTGACTTTTTAAAAATTGTTTGTTGTCTCTCAGTCTCTGCTAAGTGGATTCTTTTTTCCTCCTTTCATCCGAGGTTTGCAGCATAATTAGAGTCCTAATAGTTTGCCCCATGGGCAGAAGCAGCACTTGGATGTTGGACACAGAAGTTGATTTTGAATTTCTTTGAAATATTTTGTTAAATCAGAAACAGAAATGGTCAGTTGGGCTTTGAGTAGGCTTTTCGCCTTTGACTTTCTTTTGTTTGTTTTTTTTTTGCCAGAGTCAACATATTTCATGCTCATAGAATTCTGGTTTTTGAATTGGCCATTTTAAGTACTGTGTGTTCTCAACACATAGACATAAGGAATCTGCTATGATTGAGTAAAAATTAGTAAATATCAATGATGACTAGTAACAATAAATGATAACACTCAGTTAAGAAATAGCCCTCATGTCTGATAATGCTTATTAGATATATTTTGTAAAGTAATGAGATACTAAAAATATTGAGCTAAACGAGATCATAATAAAGAACAAAATTTATTGGTAAAAAACATTGGGAAGTATTAACTGGCCATTTAGCCTAATGCCTTCATATTATTTATAAAAGAGTCCAACCAAGTAATTATGTTTATGCCACTCTCTTGGACTCACAGAAGCATCAACTGTTTACTTCATTAGCAGTAAACTTTCTGACCCTTTTATAGGCTATTCCCTGACCACCTTTATTGTTTATAATGTCATTCTGCACAAAGTCCATTTTACCTCAAGGTGTTTAACCCATTTTCCCTTCCTTAAATTATTTAAAAGTCCTGTTTGCTTAACATTAAACTTCCAATTATGATGATGGTAGAATACCAGAGTCTGGATTTGCCTTCCTTCATGAAAACAAACCAGTGAGTGAGAGATAAAACAGAGAGGGACAGACAGGCAGAGGCAGATACAGTGAGGCAGAGATACAGTTAGAAGAGAAATACAAAACCACCTGATATAGGGGAAAGAAATTCCCAGCCTGAAAGACACCTGGGAGAAGTTCGTGTTCTCTAAAACTGAACCGTGAATTTTAGGAATAATGGAGGTTAAGAGCAGAATATACTTACTGGGGGAAAGAAAGCCTGTGTCTTAGAGAAGGACAGAAGGGGCCCTGAGCAGTTGACAAGGATCCTGCCTTATCTGGAGGATTTCTAGAGCAAATCTATGAGGTGAGGAGGGTCCAAGATGTGAAACACAGAAGCTTGCAATGTGAGCACGAGGTGGGACAAAACTGCGGTCAACCAATAAGATTGCAAGCATAATTATTCAGGTAAAATTGATTAAGTTGAGGTCAAATGGGGAAGTGAGTCATGTAGCAAGTGGGCATGAATACAGAACAGGGCTTATCCTATAGGGAGTTGGGTTAATGCCTCTTCCTGGTGTTTTCAAGGTGATTGATACCTATTTAGATTGCCAGGGCCAGCCAGATAGTTCAGCAGATTAAAGTGCCTCCTTAGGCAGTTGTAGGGTTGGGGTTTAACCTCTGGTGTGTTGTGCCAGCCCTGGCCCTGGGATGCACTGAGATGGCAATTGAGACTTGGTGTGGTGGTGCGTGCCTGTAACCCCAGCACTTGGGAGGCTGAAAACAGGAGGATCACAATTAATAATTGATCACATAATCAATTATTATGTCTGATCTGTGTAGTGAGACCCTGTAGACCCTGTACTAAATACATTTTTCAAAAAAAGTTAGTACCTATTTAGATTGTCCATATCTAGAGTGCTAAGTGGGTACCTTTGTTTTAATCTTTTGCCTTGAGGTCTGACCCTCAGAATGAGTACCTGTCTCTCCCACAGTTGCAAGATATCTTGTCTTCTATATTGGGTCCTTTGAGGGCCAAAGCTCAGTCTGACTGCCTATAATATTTCTGTCTAACTCAGTTGCCTACAACACAATGCTTTTCATGATACTGAACATTAGGGAACAAAGAGCGGGAATTGGGAAAACAAATGGAGTGTAGCTGTGATTGCTACAACTTAACAAGGAGAAGGGGTGGGTCCTGAGAGAGTAAAGAAGAACTTACACAGAATCCAGCAGGCTCTTAGAGCAAGGATAGGAGGACCACGGCCAGTATGGTTTAAAATTCACAGTAATCAAGAGGCGAGACCTGTACAAAAAAGAACTCTACAGATTTACAGAAGTCTCTTCTTGGTATTTAGGAGAGTACCGACTGGCTGTCATGTGTGGAAACAAACCAAGTTTGTGGAAACAGCCAACTAAGAAGTTTAGAGGTTATAGGGCCCAGCACTCACACAGAGCCCAGAAGAGTACCTATTTCTACCAACCACAAGAGAAAAACTCATAATTCATGAGGGAGGAAGCTATTCTGTCTTAGTAGATCCAGGTTTGCATCCAAAAATGCATCAAAAATACTTAGAGAAAAATAAATCTATGAAGCCCCCTCAAGAAATGAATTTCACAATGTCATGTATTTAATCAGAGATAAGCAGGCATTAGAAGGCTATAATGGACAGAAAAATATAAGAGCTGATTGAAACAGACCAAGTACTGACACATATATTAGAACTAGTAGCCAAGGGCATTAATACAGATATAGCCCTTTCAAGAGGCCCCAAAAGCTAAATACAGACATGACATATACAAGTTAAGGTTTCTTGATATTAAAACTACAAAGTGGTTTCTGATTTTTAAGTATCACAGCAAAATTGCTTAACACCAGATGAGATGTTACAGAAAAAGAATAACTCTGGAAACAGATCAACAGAAAGTGTCAAAAGTGGTACAAGCATATACAGAAAAAAAGAAACAAAATTAAATCAATGAATATATATATATATATATATATATATATATATATCCATAGACTAACACCCAGGCCAGAACACAAGCCTCATTAAATATCAAAGGATTCAAGTTACATAGACGGTATTCTCTGACTACAATGGAACTGAATTAAAAATACATAATAGAAATGTCCCTAAGAACTACAGTTACTTGGAAAGCATTGATAGAGTGAGGAAAGTAAGTAAAATATTTTTAATTTTCCAATTATTTTATTTTAGTCATAGACTATTTCTGTACACCTAATTAAATAAACATCATTATATCAAAATTTGCTGACTGATATTCAATAATATGTTATATTAGAGAAAAAGAATAGTCTCAAATGAATGACCTCATCTTGCATCTTAAAATGAGCATAATTTAAATTCTCTTAATGTACAAAAAGGAATAATAAATAGAAATAATACACTGAATATGTCCTAACACAGATGAAAATCAATTACAATGGAGCTAAAAAGAAGGAAATTAATTCAAAAGTGGTTAAGAAAATCAATAAATTCAATGGGAATATAAACTCCTAACATCACAAATCATAGAGATTAAATCATCAGCAATTCTACAGATATTAAAACGTTGCTAATAAAGTATTTTAAAGAAATTCATATCAATGAATTAAACAATTTAGATGTAGCTGACATATTCTCAGAAAGACAGATACTATGACTTGATTGGCTATACTGGTGAATAGTATCAACGTCACTTTAGAGGAAAATAACACCAGTTCTATAAAATAATTTCCACAAAATTTAAGAAAAAGGAATGTTATCCTGCTTACTTTATGAAGCCAGTATTTTTCTTGCATCAAAACAAAAAAAAATATTAAAAGAAAAGATGAGGGAAAGCCAAATAGTGCAGCAGATTAAAGTGCCTCAGGCAGGTGCAGGGGCTGGGGGTTTGATCCCTGGGTCTGCCATGCAGGCCCCGCCCCCGGAGCACACTGAGATGGCAATTGAGACTGGGTGTGGTGGCACTCACCTGTAATCCCAGTTCTTGGGAGGCTGTAAACAGGAGGATCACTATGAGTCTGATCTAGTAGTGAGACCCTGAACACCCTTTAGACCCTTCCCTAAAACACAGAAAAAAAAATACATATTAATATTCTCGATAAACAGAGTAGGGCAGTGGAGAGGTCGGTGGGTCAATGGGCACCTGGTCCCTGCTCTTGGCCTGCAGTCTTTGAAGAGACAGAGAGTCAGTGCCCCATGATGGCAAGCCTAAGCCCAGCCCTTTTGGTTCTGGAGTGGGTGACATGCCCTTGCTGAGAAAAGAGCCAGCCTCCTGAGGTTCCCAGAACAACAGTTCTTTCAAACAAGGGCCATTAAAGGGTCCATGCAGGCATGGCCTCCCACTCCAGGGAGCCCCCAGCTCAGTGTTTGGGCCACAGTTACCTGGTGAGGCCCAACCCTGCTGGGAACCCTCCTGCATCATGCAGATTTAAGGAAGTGTGGCTGTACAACAAGGTGCCATGAGGATGGAGCCACCTGTCCTCGATAACAACTACACGAACACACTCAGCCACCTTATCTTTGACAAAGAGGCCAAGCATACTCACTGGAAGAAAGAT
>NDGN011433721.1:0-11491 GCA_002564285.1 Tympanoctomys barrerae | reverse complement strand
TCACTGTGTAGCCCAGGCTAGCTTCAGACTGTAGTAGTCTTCCTGCCTCAGGCTCCCAAGGTTTGTACCACCACACCTGGCTTACAGTAAACATTTTTAGTCATAGCAAATATGTATTCCTTCATGATATTCTATGATTTTGGAAATTAGCCAGTTTGAGGAAAAATAATTCTTGATCCAAAACTTGAACATTTATTTATTTGGCTTTGAACTAATTGAACTTACTCTCTTGAATAGTTTATAATTTGACTCTGAAACCAGTCCCAAAGCATTTCAAAAACATGCTGCAGTTGAGCTGTAATGTGGGACTGCTCCGGCAGCCCCCGAGGCCATAGCTGGCATAGACTTCAGGATGTGCTGTGATATATTTGATATTGGGGAGCGCTGCCCCCATTATACCTCTGATGCATCCTGTGACTTCCCTCTGTCAGCAGCAAGTTGCTTACTGTTTCGTTAGAGCTTACTGTTTTGTTAGAGCTTCACCTGATTGCTCAGTGTTTTCTTAAACTTTATTTTTCAATTCTGCTAGGGAAGTTTGTATTCATCAGGACAAGAGGATCCATCTCACAGTGGTGTACTTTGGTAAAGAAGGACTGTCTGAAGTCAAATCTATCCTAGAATCTGTCACAAGGTTGGTGAGTCATGTCCATAATGAAGTCCTTTAATAGGTGACATTGGAAGAATGATGATCTCAGACATCTAGCGTGTTCATGCTCCTGGACAGCTGCCATGCATGGGGTGGTGGTGTGGAGCTCCTCACCTCACAGCAGCCCTGCACAGCTGTCCTCTGCTAGCTGCCCAGCAGGCCCCAGTGCTGGTCAGGATGCTGTCATTGGGAGCCACCCCCCTCTAGATACTTGCTTCTCTCCCTTTCTAGATTCAAGCCCCGCGCTTTGCTGTCCTAATCTCCTGAGCTGGCTCTTACATGTCTCCTTTCTTCCATTTGCTTGCTCTGCTTCTTCTCACCCTAGATGATGCCCAGGTACCCATGTAACTAGAGCCTCTGATTCTGCAGGGTGCCACAATTGCTGTCACAGTGCTGTCCTTTCACAGTCAGACCTCCTGGGGCAGCACTTGGGTCACTCAACAGCCTGTTGGGTACCTGGTACATAGTAGGTACTGAGAGGTTTGAAGGGATGAATTTTCATTCTCTAAATGTATCATTTTTCTCGCTTTGGCATCTCAACCTTTTTCTCTAAATTGAGGGCCCAAAGATACAGCCCACTTGGCAAATTTGGTCTTTTCTCTGCTAACCTTGGATTGCTTTTTTACATGATGCCCTAACTAGTACTTGCTTTTTAAATGTTATATTGAAAAGTGCAGGTATCTGTAAGTGTGAGGTAACAGCAGCATGCAGATGGCTTGTTTGCCCTAGCCATAGCAGCGCTACATCCTTCCCATGCTCCTTCACCTTGCCCTTCTAGTGGCCATCGCTGAGTACCAGACTGGGCCACTACTTGTCTCCAGCCTCTCACTAACCCCAAGCCCGCCTTCTGTGTCCCAGGTATACTTCGTACAGGTCCGGGTGATTAGACGCGGCCAGGCCCCAGCTGGGGCACCTGCATGGCCTCTGGGACCCTCACAGTGCTGACATACATCAGCACCCTCAGCCTCTTCCCTTTCCACACCTGCCCTTGGTGGCCCTCTTTCAGCTCAGAGTCAGACCATTCTCACAGGCCTCTCAGCCTAATACCCAAGAGCTGAGTCTTACTCATCTGTGTCTGTCTAAAGAGTTACTTCCTACTTGCATTTGTCCCTTCCCCTAACCAACTACCTCTCCATCCATGTCTTTCCTTCATCTTCCCTCCTTATTGCTAAATATCAGGTGCTTGCCCTGTGGTACTTCTGCAGTCATCCTTGCTGTCAGGATACTTCTGTGGCAGGTGGTGGAAACTTACCTTGAGCTGCTTGAGGGTGGAGCAGAATTGCATCTGGGATACCTCTCAGAACTGAAAAGACTGTTACAGGCAAACTCGGAGAACCTCAGAACAGCTCTGGGATCTCAGGGCCAGGACCAGAGATGTGGGTACCATCAGAGTTCTCTCACCATCACCTTGCTGTTCTGTGCATGTTGACTTCCTTCTCCTGTTGCAGATTGGCTTCTTCCACATGCTGAGGGATGTGGCTGTTGGCGGCTCTGTGCTCACACTTCTCAGCTTTGCCATCAGAGAGGAAAGCGCTTTCTCCCTCCAGTTGAGCTCCAGTTGAGAAAATCCCAGGGAAGGACATTTTCCCACTCTTTAGCCAATCACTGTGGCCAGGTGGGGTGAGGCATGATTGGCCTCACTTGAGCCTGATCCCCACTCAGGAAATTACTGTGCTGAGGTGGGTGGAGTAAGGGTGTTCTGGGCCCAGGGCCTCCAGGTGGTGCTGGGCAATGGGAGGGTAAGGGGCAGTTTCCCCCAAAGAAAAGAGAGATTCTTTTCATGCTGTAAGGTCGGGAGAGGAGTCCCAGGCCCCCAAAACAGCGTGATCATGCTTCTGTCTCCATGGCACACACTGTGCCCTGGGAAGAATGGCTTTCTCCACATTCTTGTTGGGTCCCGCTGCCTCCTGGTACAGTGGCTTTGCAGCCCGGTGGGAAGGCAGAGAGGACTCAGTCTACCCTCCACCCCAGGCAGAAAGCCACATGTTCCCAGGAGGAGCTGACATTGTGAGATTGGAAGCCTGCCTGTGAGAACCACTTTCCTGCCCTGGCCTCGGGGCCTGCGTTCCATGGCCTCGTACAGAAGGCGCTGGTCAGTCTGACTCCTTCAATTCCCATCTTAGGCTTCATCCAGACTGTTGTAGGGTCCTTCGTTACCATCCAACTGGGCTGACCCCTAAATGCTTCCCCTCGGACACTTTCTATTTTCTCTGCTTTTAAGAGTAATTACTTGGAACGACCTTTACATTCAACACTGAATGCAGGATTTCAACACAAGCGTAACTCACATTCCACTTCTGGTGTCTTCTTTGATGGCTCTCGACATAGCCATCTCTCCCCAGAACTGCCGCTCACTCATTCACTCAGCAGAAATGCATTGAACTCCAACTCTGGATGGACATGTGCCACAGTAATGGGCAAGATGGAAGCCTGCTGTTGTGGAGGGGGATGTGTAAACAAGCATGTGTGGGGGTGCTGAGGAGAGCAGCCATGCCCATGCGGCATCAAGGAGGAGCCTGCGGCCAGAGCATGTGCAGAGGGGGGTTGTGAGAAAGAGTGCACGTGTGTCTTTGGCGTGTGTGACCAATTCCCAGACACATGGTGGCTTCTCCATGCATGGTGTGTCATCATCTCCTGCTTAGGTATTTGAGGGCTCCGTGAGCAGTGGCCACTTAGCACCTACTAAGCCTCCCACTACCAGAATGTCTGCCTCTGTCCTGTGGGCACTCTGAACCTCCCACCCTGGGGCCTTGGGCCAGAGAAGTTGGCATTTGCCTTTCCCCACATGAATGAGAATCAACATCATGAAATATCTGGAGTGTAAACCATATTTGTAAGTTCTGTTGAAGGAAGAGCTTTGTAACTCTAAGTGGGACTCATCATTTGTTGTATGTGCTTTCCTCATAGTGAGTCTAATTTTCACAATTACACCTTGGTCTCATTGAATGAAGAATTTAATCGAGGACGAGGACTAAATGTGGGTGCCCAAGCTTGGGACAAGGGAGAGGTCTTGATGTTTTTCTGTGATGTTGATATATATTTCTCAGCCGAATTCCTTAACAGCTGCCGGTTAAATGCTGAGCCAGGTGCGTAAACCATGAGTAGATGAGCTGAGTATAGTCTTGAGAACAGTGTGGCATGTCCCATGTTTTGAATCAAATTAATCCGAGGGAAAGGGAGTTTTAATTAAACCCTGGGATATTCTTTTATAAGTGGTATTAGGCACTATTTAACTGGAAAACTGAGCCAATTGAACATTTGATCCTCTGAGTTTATATCCTTCATTCTCATGGAGCCAAATTCAAGTTGCTACATGTGAGGCCAAAACAAGCCACCCAGGTGGTGTGGAAACGTGCAGGTCTGAGGAACTCAGTCTGGGGTGGCCCCAAGCACACATGTGCTGGCACACACACATACACACACTGACAAGCACACATGACAACCATTCAGACAGTGTGTGGCCTCCAGACCATACCTATTGGGTTGATTCAGGAACATTCTACAACATGGAGACTATAGATGGTAATAGTGTACTGTGTGCTTGAAAATGACTAAGTCAATTTGAAATCCCCTTACCAGCATCCGAGCACTTGGGAGGCTGAGCCAGGAGGATCATTGCAAGTTCAAGACCAGACTGGGTTACAGAGTTAGCTCAAGGCCAGTCTGAACCACATAGCAAGATCCTGTCTCAAAAAGACATAAATAAATGAATAAAATGCCCTTACCATAAAAAAATAAGCATGTGAGTTGTGAGGTGAGGGCTATGTTAATTAGCATGATTTAATCATCACACAAAATTGTATATATCAGAATATCACTTGGATGCATAAATATATACAATTATTGTCAATTAAAAATACAGTAACTTTTAGGCCTGGTGTGGTGATGCACACCTATAATCCCAGCCCTTAGGAGGCTGAGGCAGCAGGATCACTGCTAGTTCAAGGCCAACCTGGAGTACAAAGTGAGGTTCAAGGCCAGCCTGAACTGCATAGTGAAACCCTTTCGCAAAAAAATAAATCAACCAACAAACAAAAACAAGTAATTTTTAAATGAAAGAATCTCATAGTCCATGTTTTTCCAATGGAATTTTCATAGCATGCAAAGCCTAATGGCCTTGGCTAGGGAAAGCTGTCCAGAGTTTTCTGAGAGCCTGATGAGTAAATGTGGGTCTGGTTTGTTTTTGTTATTCCAGACATGAACTTTAAAATGCACATTGAAGGAGACATACTTGCCCAGTGTAAAAGACATTTTTATATCCAGAAATACTTTGCTTCTGGGAAGTTGCATCTTCCTGACCCTAAGTGGGTTTGAAGGAAGTGGCCTGGTGTCCGTTGGGCTCTGGTGTAAGAAGGTTGCGTGTCCCTCACAGATGCTGAGCAGCTGGCACTTCCGGCTGCCAGGCCTGCCAAGGGCCTCTCATGCATGGCAGATGGCCAGGTGCTGTTAGCCTTGAGGCCCTGCAGGCTCTCAATTTCCACACTGATGACAAGGTCCTCTACAAAAGCTATGACAGGATCCTTGTCTTCCCAGTCCTCCCAGATCTTGGTTTATTGTACAGTATTCTATGTTTGCTATATTTAACGTTCATAGAAGCATGGGTTTAACAGAAGTTTGAAAGTTTCTTGGTGATGGTCAGAGATTAAGCTATATCTCATACTGCTGGCTAGATGACCTAATGAGTAATAAAAAGCTCTGGAGAGACTACATCTGTGTATCTCCCTGCAGTCAAAGGGGCTGGACACATGAAGTTCCCCCAGTCTGGTTTGGTTTTGGTTTTTAGAGTTACAGTTTCATTGCCTGCCTATTAAAAACATCATCATCATGTTCATCCAGTCAACATGATGTTGTATAGCTTGAATAATGATACTGTATGATTTTAAGGCTTCACTAAAGTCTATATAGTAATAAAGATGTTCTTCACTTTATACCTCTTTAGGTGATATACAATGTTTTAATTTACAGGTAGAAAGGTGTTTTACCCTGTGGTGTTCAGCCTTTACAACCCTGCCATCGTTTATGCCAACCAGGACGCCCCACCCCCAGTGGAGCAGCAGCTGGTGAGACTTTGACACTCTTGGTATGAAAGGCTCTAGAGAACCTTCTGCTCGTTGTACAAGGAGCAGACAGGAGTTTCCATGACAGAACACATTGTTTCCATTCTCTTTCACACCTCTGACCCTCGGTAAAATGCTTTCAGAATTAAGTGATAAGGAGCACGATATAGCCCACAAAGAAAATGTCTTGTTCCGCAAGGTATTTGCTTTAATAACACTGAAATTATAATTTTTAAAAACTCCACCACTGGGCCAGGGGCTCGGGGTTTCACTCCCAGCACTGAAAATAAACAACTCCACTAACATGCCAACATCTGTCAGCATCATCCTAACACACACATATCCCTTTGCTTCATCTGTAGGGTAGTGTTCCGTAGGAATGCAGATACGAGTAGGATCAGATTGGCAAACTACTCTCCAACCTCAAATCTATAAAATAAATTATTACAGAGAAATAGGGATGAGTGTGGTGGCACATACACTCAGCAGTCTTGGAAGTAATTCAGCAGTCTTGGAAGCTAAGGAAGTAAGATTGCAAGTTCAAGCCCTGCCTGGGAAACTTAGTGACAAGATAAGACTATCTCAGAATAAAAAATACAGAAAGGGCTAGAGATTAGTTCAGTGTGAAGACCTGGGCTCAACCCCCAACATTGCCAGGAGAGTCAGAGGGAGACAGAGAAGAAAAGAAATAGGCACATTAGTACTGGAAAATGAGAGGAGCTGTCAGCAGACACAAGTTCTGAGAAGTCTGTAGGATGGCAACAAGGTCAGGGTGAGGAATGCTCAGACCTCCCCAAACAGCCCAGACAGCCCTTTGCAACTCCTGCCAGTGCTGTTCTCACATGAGGTAGGTCCTGTAGTCATGGCTCTTAGCCATGGGTCTCTCAACAAGGATTTCTTTAAACAATAATAAGTAGTAGCAAGTGAAGACTAACCATATATTTTAGGAAACCAGTATCATGAAATGTTAATGAACAGAAAAATTAACACATGAAAATATGAATACAAGTAGAAAATAACTTAAAATAAATTTATCTTAGGGCCAGCCAGATAGTTCAGCGGATTAAAGTATCAGCTTGGGCAGACACTGGGATCAGGTTTTCACGCTGAGATGTTGATTGAGACTGGGCATGGTGGCATGCACTTATAATCCCAGCACTGGGGAGGCTGGAAACAGAAGGATCACTACAAGACTGATCTGTGTAGTGAGAACCTCGAGACTCTATAGGCATGCCCCACCACGCCCGGACTTGTTGGCTGGCTCAGCGCTGGTACAGCATGTGGTGCAGGGGATCTGCTTGCATAAACAGGCCTAGTCCGCTGAGCTATCTCACTGGCCCACTTCGTTTTGAAGGCAAAACTGACTTTTTGAACATTCAAGGATTCAATATTCTTAGAAACTTTTTCTTTCTAGTTCAACAGAATGAGAAAGGGGCATTGAATAAGACTAGAAAATAGTGATCAACAGTAAGAACACAGTAGGATACTTGATCAAATTCTAAGTAGTTGTTGATGAGACACCTGAGAAATGAGTAGCCCTTGGGGATTTAGGAATGAAAGGGTACGTGAGTGGGGCACATGTATGGTATATCCAGATGTGTTTGACTCAGGTCTCCCAGCAGCGAGGACATCCCGGGAGCAGCAAGCACCAGCTCCCGTAGCCAGGTTTCTAGTACTGTTCCACAGCAGAAGAGGCCAGTGCTCCTCGGAAGGCAGCCAGAGTAGGACTGGAGCAGGCAGTGCCCAAGAGGACCTCGGCATGTTTCATAGCACCCCAAAGTAAGAAAATGTCACATAACAAAGGTCTGTCAAAGGGGCCCAAGAGCCAACACACTGGGACAGCCTGAACAGCAAATAGATGTCCTGGGCCTGGATTGTAACCCACAGCATAAAATAAATACCCTTGAGTCCTACTGGTAGAAATGAAAGGGTGAATAAATAGTAGAGGGACTGCTGGATTAGATGAGAAAGAGATGAGTCCTGTCTAAGTCCAGGAAGCGGCCACTCCCAAAAGTGGAACAAGAGAAGTCCCTTCAAGAGAGTAGTGTAGAAAGAGAAATGAACTTCTTTTACATGTATTTGTTAACTAAAAGAATTGTACGTACGTAATGGAGCATCACATGTTTACACATACACATTGTGAAATATTCGAATCAGGGTAAACATACCCAGCTCCTCAAACAGTTACCTTTCCTTATGGTGAAACAGTCCAAATCCTGTCTTCTAGCTCTGAACACATGGTACATCCATGCTGTATGTAGCCACCCCAGGTGCAGCACCCAGAGCCTCTTCTTCCTGTCTCACTGTAACTACCTCCCATCAGCCTCTCCCGCCCCCTGCTCCCCAACCCCTCCTTCTGTGGTTTCCAGCATCCCATGCTCACTTTCTGAGGTCAGCTTCTTAATCTGCACATAGGTTGAATTGTTTCGGTTTTCTGGGGGGAGAGGTTTATTTTTTGTTCTTTTGGTGCCAAGTACCAAACCCAGGGCTTCCAGCTTGCTAGGCAAGTATTCTACTGCTGAGCCAAATCCCCAGCCTTAATCTGCACGTACAAAAGAAATCAGAAAATAAGCTTTTGAAAACCCAGCAAACGCTCCTTACCCAATTGGTGAGATGAGAATGTCAATGTGTGTGTCCCTGGCATAAGGTGACAAGCAAGGTGTTGTGGCCCAGCAGTCAGAAAATGGTTGTCTCTGTGTGCTCAAGAGGTGCTGCCCATACAGCCCAGCGCCTAGCCACCCTTCCTCACATTCAGTCATCAGAAAAACAAGTATCCAAGAGGAGACAGACAGCTGAACACAGTGTGGCCCCTCCCTGGATCCTGAACAGAAAAGATCCGAAAGGGCAAGCTGGCAGAATCCAGAGACTGGAGCTCAGCCAGTAGCAATATGTCAGCCATGGTTCCTTGGTTCTCACAGACATACCGCAGCGGTGCAGGCGGTTTTAGGCGATGTTAGGAACAGCTAAAACTGAGTGAGGTGTATAGGAGAACTGCTTGCTGTGTTGTCATTTTCCTGGACATCTAAAGTTACTATAAAATAGAAAGCTTATATATTAAACCTCGTTGGAAAACCAGACGACCAAAGAAGAGAACCAAATGGAAGAAAGGCCCACAGATGCAGGCCAGCACTCTTGTCTGATGGGGGAGCAGAGGGAAAAGGGCGCAGGTGCTGACTCGCACGGTCTACCACCCATGCCCTCACATGCTGCTCAGCTTCACTCAGCTTTGGGCCCCTCACTTAAGACAGAAACTTGCTCTACTTCCTTTTAAACTTGGAAAAGAAGTAACACATGGATATTTTTAAAAGTACACATAATTCAGAATAAACATTGAAATGGTCATCCTTACTAGGAATAAATGAAAAGTTATATAATCCTCCCTCCCCCACTGTGAAATTAATGCTTTTAAAACTCAAAGCCTTTTTTTTTCTTCAGAACTGGGGATTGAACTCATGCCCTTGCACTTGCCAGGCAAGCGCTTATTCGACTGAGCTATCTCCCTGGCCCTTCAAAGCCTTTCTATCCCCAGCATCACACAAAAATAAAAACCAAAGTCCCAGCCATGTGATTGAGGCTGGTGAGAGGCAGGCTCATCTTCTAGCCCAGGACGTCCATGCCGGTCCCACACAAGGTCACCAGGCACAGATGCTGGCAGCATGGGGCGCAAGCAGGCCCGTAGCAGTGAAATGAGAATAAATTACAGGGCTGCAGCAAATACTGTAAAGGGAGAGGTGAGGAGCTGAGCTGTAACTACAGCACTGTAGATGAGGGCAGTGGAAGTGGTGTGTGCTCTGGGCAACATGTTAATGATCACAATGGCTAGTGCATTGTGTGCCCAGCACTGCCCTGCTCTGCCTGCCTGTGAGCCCACAGTATGCTCTGCACAGGTGACGGCACAGCTGGGCTGCATGGGGGTCCATGTGCACCCCTGGCAGTGCAGGTAGACAGCCTGCCCTAGGTCCTGCTTTTGTGCATGGTACCGGTGCGCCTGGCCTCTCTCCTCACCCAGCACTGTTCACCCCAAACCCAGAACCCTGTGGGTAGTGGCGCACCAGGCCTTGTTGTGCTAGAAGCAGAAAAGAAGATGAGATAGTAAATGACATGCAGATCATTAAAGCAGGCTGTTTTAAAGGCCAGTTGCAGGGGTTGCGGGGGCGTCAGGCTTTCCTGAGAAGGGATGTTAGGGACAGGAAGGAGCCAGCCAAGTGATGGCTGGAGACGTGGCTCTGGGCAGAACTGCTTCTCGACTCCCAGGATGGCTGGGGGACAGCACAAAGCGGGCTCCCCTTGTGGTAGAGAAGCACAGGCAGTTCTGAGCCTTGTTTCTGCATCCTATACCCGCTCTGTAAAGAGCCCACCAGAAGTACTGCAGGCTTTGGGGCCACAGCCCCGTGGTAACTGCTCAGCTCACTGTTGTGAAAGCCACAAACCGTTAGCAACAAATGTGCACAGCCTGAATTTGTCTCATGCCATCTCTCACAGCAAGCAGGTAACCTGGCTCTTGGTCACATGAGTGTCCCCATGCTCCATGTATTCCTTGGCACAACCTGAATAGTCCATGTTTGCTGGCTGAGTAGCCAGCTAAATCTGTGTTGAGTTGATGGCTCTTATCCTCCAGAGCATCTGACCATGCGCAGACTACTTGATCAAGGATAATCTCACCATGTGAGCACACCGGGCCTGAGTTCACTGGCTAGTGACAATCTTTTGCTCATACAGATTACTATATTTTTGTTCTGTCAGGATTTAATAATTTAGGCAGATGGGAGTTTTTGCTTTCCTTTCCAGTACTAAGAGTTGAGCCCAGATTTGCTGCACTGAGCTACATACTCAGCCTTCTTTTGTTTTGAAACAGAATCTTGCAAAATTGCCCAGGCAGAGCTCAAATTTGGGTCCTCCCGACTCAGCCTTTCAAAGTACAGGAATTATTTAACATATACTACTACACCCAGCTAATGGTAATCTTTTATCAGTCAAACAAATGACAGAAAAATGTATCCTTTTGGAAGTAACTTGTTTCAGTATGTATTAAATTTTCTAAATCAGATCTGGTATTGCACACCTGTAATCCCAGCACTCTGTGAGGCTGAGGCAGGAAGATGACAAATTCAAGTGCACCTGGGTAATTTAGTGATTTAGCGAGACCCTGTCTCAAAATAAAAAATAACAAAGCAATTGAGGATATATCTTAGCGAAAAGGTTCAGGGTTTAACCCCAGCATTAAAAATAACAACAACAACAACAACAACCCTTTCAGGGGGTGGGAAAGATGGCTCAGTGGAATAAGCGCTTGCCTGGCAAGTGCAAGAAACTGAGTTCAATCTCCAGTTCAAAAAAAAACCTTTTAATTCTTAAGGGATTAAATTGAATTTATTTTCCTTTTAACTTAAGGTTCATAAAAAGGATTCTGGTTTTTGGCGAGATTTTGGCTTTGGAATGACTTGTCAGTATCAATCAGATTTCCTCACTATTGGTAAGTATGCCTCAAGTTTAAGGATGGAATGTTATATATTTATTCTAGACTTCATGGCATTTTTATAAAAGGCATCAGAGTTTGAATTTTCCTATTAAGTGTTTCTGGTTATGTCTACAGCAATAAAAGGCAAATGGGGCCGGCCAAATAACTCAGCGGATTAAAGCTCCTGCTTAAGCAGATGCAGCAGCTGGGGTTAGTGCCAGCCCTGCCCCTGGGGCACGCTGAGATGGCGATAGTGAACGTGGTGGCGCATGCCTGTAATCCCAGCTCTTGGGAGGCTGAACACAGGCAGATCACTACAAGTCTGATCTA
>NDGN011433686.1:0-13712 GCA_002564285.1 Tympanoctomys barrerae | reverse complement strand
TGAGTTACATGATGTTACAATACAGGTTCTCCTATGTCCTGAGTCCTCACTGACCTTGAAAGGTTAAGGCCAAAATTCTGGCTTTCCTTGCAGCCCTTCTCTTTCTGAAATTTTTGGTCTGTAAACATAGGTCATTAATGCTTCACAAAAGAAGCTTATTATTATAATTAATACCCTACAACATAGGCAGTTAGTTGAGCTTAATCTCACTATCTGTCTGAATTATCAAACATCTTAGACATAACACGGAACAGGTATTTTCCTTCAAGTATTGATACATTAAACTTCAATTCCCTACAGAATATGAAGAAAAATTTAAAAATATTAATAATATAAGAATAACAATTAAATATTTTTATACAGAAATATAGAAATCTAACCACATACATCATTATAGCAGGACAGTCCCGTGACATTTTTTTCTTGTCTCTTGTTCTCATTTACTACCTTCTTTTGAAAATAAACATATACTTGAGAGACATTATGACAGTAATTGGTATGACATGACACATGACAGGCAGTACCTATGTAGAAGACTAGAATGACAGGCATTCCAGCATGACCCTATTATCACATATTGCTAACTTCAATGCAGTTGCTTTGTTCACAAGTATCAGCATATATAGTTAATCAGGATAAGAATGTACCAATTAACTGTTAGTTTCAGAAACCTGCTGAAGATTCTCAGGATCATTGCCTTAACCATCTTGTGTATATAAATGTATGGCTTTGCCCCTGTCACATTTCCCAGCTTTTCTCCTTATCCTTTTTGTTGTCTAATCCTTAAGTTCTCATTTTAATTATGTTATACCTTTCAATTGTTATTTCTTCCTTTGATTTCTTATTCTAGGGAGACTATATGATATTGACACCTGTGGGTCTGGTTTATTTCACTTATGAGTATATCTTTAAGTGGCACCCACTTAAATATAAAGGCTTCAAGTTTATCAGTTTTTAAAGCCGAGTAATACTTCATTGTATAAAAATACCACATCTTTTTCATCCATTCCTCAGGTGACAGGCATCTTGATTGTTTTCAAGATTTGGCTATCACAAATTGTGCTTCTATGAATATAGTTGCACATATATCACTGTGATATGACATTTTCAGTTCTTTTGGGAAAATTCCCAGTAGGGGGATAGCTGGTTTGGATGAGATTTCCAGACCTAGTTTTTTATGGTGTCTCCATACTGATTTCCATACTAGTTGCACCAGTTTACATTCCCACCAGCATTGGAAAAAAGTTCCTTTTTTCCCACAGCCTCTCAATATTTATTGTTCATTGACTTCTTTAAGGTAAGCATTCTTTCTGGGGTGAGATGGTATCGTCAATGTATTGGTACAGGGTCTTAATACATAGTTCAGAGTCCTGGTGAGCTTCCTGTTTTCAGCCTCCCCAGTGCTGGGACTACATACATTTGCCACCACACCCATACCCAGTGGCCAGTTCAGTGTGCCCAGGGATGGATTCTGAATAGCATGTGTTGCTGGATCAACCCTGATCTTTATGCTTGCCTAAGCAGGCACTTAGTTTGCTGAGATACCTTGGTGGCTCAGTACTAGGTATTTTTAATGTAAATTATTTAATTTTTTCTACTTAGAATACCATAATATTCATGTTATCATCCAAAAATAAGATTTACTATGATCTGGATAGCTTTATTTCTGTTTCTTGTCTTGTTGCATTATCTATAATGATGCTACTTCTTTCATTGCTGATATTTACATATTTACGTTTTTCCTCTTGTTTCTTAGTCATCCATGCTTGGGGCTTAGCAATTCTTTTTTTGTTTGTTTGTTTTTTGTCATTGTCAAACAACTAACTTTCCCATTAATTTACTTTCTAATGTTCATTATTTCTTTGTTCTTTCTTTACTCCATTTAATTTGCTTTTTTCTTCAAATTTTCTAGGAAAAAGTCTGAATGACTGAATTATTTCTCTGCAAACAGTGGTTTTACTGCATCCTCTGCTTTGATGTTTTATTTGTATTATATTTTATTTGTAAAATTTTCAATATTTCTTTGTAATGTATTCCTTGTTTCATGGTTTGTTTGGAAGTATGTTGTATAATCAACATTACTTTATGATATTGTTCAGTTCTTTTCCAATATTTAATTTAAATGTTTTGTAGTTGAGAGAAAACATTGTGTTATTTCTGTGCTAAGTTTCTTAAAGTAGGTTTTATGGTCTAGAATAGGTCTCTCAGTGAATGTAAAATATGAGCATGAGAATATGTCTTTTCTGTTTTTGAAATTAATAATTGATATGTCAATTATCTGTAGTCAAGTAATGGTGTTATCAACATCAAGCACACTATTGCTGATTTGCTACCCACTAGATTCATCTATATCTTACAAATAGGTGTTAACTATCCAACTGTAAGTGAGGATTTGTTCATTTGTGCTGTACTCCTATCAATTTTTGTTTCATATATGTTTGTATTCTCTTGCTAAGTGAAATCAAATTATTGATCATGTCTTCTTGAAAATCAGCCCATATTTCATGATTATTCCCTATTTCCACATGATGAGCATCTGAGGTCTTTGTCTGAATTAATGTAATATCTGTAATTAATGTACTAAATAATGTAATATGAATTAATGTAGCTATTCACATCTTATTTTACTTCTGATTACCAGAGTGTATCAATATCACAGTGTGTATAAATCTTACTTCTAATTCATATGGTCCTACTTATCATTCCAATTTTGTTGTCTATCTTTATGTAAGAGCTCTGATATTTTGTATACATATTTTATAATTGGTACATTTTCTTTATGAATTAGCTCATTTATCTCTTTGTGTTTTCCCTCGTTTCATATAACATTTTTTTTGAATGAAAGTCTCTTTGTCTCATACTGGAGTATCCTCCTTGTTCTCTTCTGACAGCTCTTTTCATCCATTATTTCACTTTCAACCTGTGTGAATTTAGTTTTCAAATAAAGCTTTGATAAATAGCATGCATTTAAGGGTCTTTTTTATTTTTGTCATTCATTCTCTCAATCCATAACTTTAATCCGTTTGTAGAGTAATGAATAATAGGGAAAGACTTACAATTACTATTTTATACATTATTTATGGAAATGTAGGGCCAGGGAGATAGTTCAGTAGAATAAGCTCCTGCCTGGCAAGTGCAGAATCCTGATTTCAATCTCTGCTATCCCCCAGCCCCCCAAAAAAAGAAATGTAATTTGTGTTCTGTATGATTGCTTTTCTTATCCTCTCATTTCATCATTTTTGTCTTTATTTCTGTTATTTTTTGCAGTAGCATTTTAAAGTATGTTTTTCAATATTCTTTTTCATTGTGTAGGTATTGTGGTTTCCAAGGAGATGCTATGATATATTCTAAAATTAAAACAATATATTTTATATTGATATTATTTCAAGATCAAGCTCTTAATTCTGCTCTTTTAAAGTTCACCTCTTCATTTCACTCACACAATAAATTAATACTTTTCTATTGTATTGCAAAATAACATAGAATTAAAACTTTGTGTATTTTTCTTTTAAATTCTGTAGAAAATATAAAAGATTTACAAGCCAGACTATGTAAAGTCTGTGCCTAATCATGTTGATAGCAGTGACAATTGCTCAAGAATGACAGCTGTCCCTATACTTTCACAAGTAGCCAAGTGGAAAATAAATAATTTTTTTGAAAATAAATAAATTATAGAAAACTAGAGATTAATGATTTTTCGGTGAAATGAAGTCATGTATAACTATGGAGTTTCACATGAGATGGCACAGATCTTCTCTATGAGAAAAATATATGCCAGATATTTAACAAAGGAGAGAATCTTTTTATTTGGAGGTATAGAACTACATTTTTCTCTTCTTTTTTAACTATACAATGTGATAGAAATTTATGTTTCATAGTTTTTACATCTTTTTAAAATCTTACATATCATTTTACTATATGGGTGCCCAGTACTAAACTTTGAATATACATCTCATAAAATATTTTGCAAATAGTTCTTATGTATAATTATTGCTACCTATTACACAATTTTAAAAAATAGTGTCATTAACATTTAATTAACTTTGGTCCACATCAAAACTTGTCTACAAAGCACAAATGTGTAGAAAAAGCAGTATACACTCAAGCAAGTGACATTCAGTAAACTTCAAGATACTATCTCAAGAAATTTGTTTAAAGTATGAGTTTATTTTTATTAAATTCTCATAGACTACAACTACATTGGACCAGATTTTCTCTGCATTAAATTTCAAAAAATAGAATAAATTATTAAGGATATTATCACAATATTAAAATATAGTAGAGATACAAAAACATTCATTTTATAAAATCATAGTTTGAAGGATTATATTCTGAGGATGTTTTTCAAGAAGTAAAGTGGTATATAACTCTAGTTCCTCCTTAAACCTAATTCAAATGAAATACAATCTACATACAAGTATTTGAGAAATGGATGTAGTACATCTCCATCATAATAGATGCTATGTCAGAATTACATACAAAACAAAAATAAAGAATAGTATTAAAAATGAACTAAGTCAAAGGATTTTATAGGTCTAGACACACGGTAGAAGAAATCACTGGGTGATACAAGAGTAGTTAGCACTTTTTATAAGTTCCCTGCTGTGGCTACAAGTATAGAGAGTAGAGATTATTCTGGAGTCTGTACATGGGACAGTTATTCAAACCTCTTTTTTCCAAGTTCTTCTATCTCCTTTTGACTTTCAATACAAAGAAACTGAAATCTGTGATATTTGCACAGAATTCAAACTCAGAGAGTTCTCTTTAATGAATAGATTATCATTTCTTATAGGAGGTGTAGAGCTCCTAAAAAGTCTGCATCCCAAGAAAGGGACTGCTTATTTCAAAGTGTGTTCAAATATAATTATGTAAATTTTAACATATGGGTGTCTAGTACTAATCTGACATTAGTATGGGTGCATTGTACTAATATAATGCAGTAAAATAGTTTTACAAATGTCTATACTTATTGCTGGTTATTACTTAACAGAAAGAATTTGATGGCATTCAAAACAAATTGGTTCTGCTGTTGAAACTCTTCTGATGTAGCCACCATGATAACAGCACTTTCTGAAGTATTCTATGCTGAAATTTATTTTCAAGTAGAAAGTACAGAGAAAGTGCAAAAAATAGCTTTTGTCCAGAAAACATAAATAAGTTGCCAATTTTTTTTTTGGAAAAGAACTAATGATTTGCTGGTTGTTAGTAAAAATTGCTGCAAAACATGAGCTTGATGATATCACAATTCTAAGAGAAAATCATTTAATTTAATGTTACACTATTTCCTAGCTCTTTAAACAGAGAGAAGACTAAATCTTTAAGAAATATTATTCAAAAAACAATAATCCTGCCTAGAAAATAAACAAATTAAGATAAAAAACAAAAATGTAGATGGTGGATTCAAGGAAATACCAAATAAGGATAAAAGAAAGCAATTCATCTAAAATTCCTGAAATAGTGGGAAGGGGGAAAAAAAAGAAATTGAACAAGGAAACACTTGATCTAGCTATCTAAAAATAAAGTTTGAGGACATCAGCTCATTTCAAGAAATGCATGATTAACTGAATCCTCTTGTGTTGCCCTGGGTAATATTCTTGGTGTTGGGTACAGCACAGGAAACAAGGAGAAAGGATTCTTAGGTCTATCGCAAGCATCTTAAATAGATCATCACACTGAGACCTGGTCTAATTGACTCACTACAGCACAATACTAGCAGTAACCACTCAGAGTTAATGCAGACCTCACTGGTAGAACACACAGTCTAGCAGGTCATCTTCATCAACTGCCTGTGAAGTGCCCAAGACCATTCATATCTCTGTGACTATGAAGCTGTGGAGCTCTAGGGTCCTCTGCAGGTCTGAATATTCTGTAGATTGATTCACATAACTTAGGGAAATGTCATGCTCATTGCTACAGCTTTCTTAAAAATGATAGAAACTAAAGAATAGATAAATGATAAGAAATGTTTGGGTAAGTCTGGAAGAATTTAAAAAACACAAAAAAAAATAGGTCTTCTGTGTCCTCTACCTGTCAGTTGAATGTATGTCATTGCCCCGCTCCATCAATAGGTTTGCTCATCAAGCCCTCGTGTTCATCACTTTGGAATTTCAGTACCTATTTATTGACTGCATCATATTAAAAAACTCATGTTCACAGATAATTTTATTGTTTTTACTGCTAAATTTTCTACGCAACATTTATTAATCCAAGATGCTTTCTTTCTTAATGTATCTAGCATCACAGACACTGAAGAATGCTGCCCAGGTACAACCTTTAAGTGTGAGTTCTCCAATTCCTAAATGAGGGGAGTGCTATCTGGTTATGGCAATGAGACTAGATTATCCATCAGCTGAAAGGATTGTACAGGCTGTGCAAATTTTCAGTGATTGAGAATCATAGGATGGGCAAGTGGCAGGACTGTGGACAGGGATGTCTTCTGACAGATTCTACAAATGCATTGAAGAAAAACAATAAAGACTAAGAGTCATTAATAACTAAGCTATGGCAAAGGGTTACATTCAGAGGATTTATAAAGAACTTACAAAGAAATTCTCATTACAGACAGAGAGAAGATAAATTTAAACCTCAGAACAATATCTGGAATTCCAGAACAGGCAAAATCTTACATTTCAGCAGTGTGTTTCTGGGTTCTGTGTTCTGCTAGCTCTTCCCAGTTCCCTCCCATCTCTTGCAGAATCCAGAAAGGTACATACTAACCTTGAAAACAAATGAAGTGCTGTATCTCCTCCTGATTGGCAGAAAAAGATAGAAGCTTTCCTCTCAAGGAACTTTTACTTAAGGAGAATTCTGGGCCAGTGAATGGAGGTACATGTCTAAACATCAAGAAGATTGTATGCCCAAGGAAACATACATTAACAGGAAAGAGACCAAATTTGTTGAATCAAGTATGTCATAAAATTAGAAAATGAGAGGTTTATTCACATGAAAGTCCTATCTCAGAGAACTGGAAAAAAAAATGATCTGCCAAGAGCTTTAAAATGCATGAGTATGTTTCAAAAAATGTCTCATGATAATTTGGAATTTTGGTAACATACTAAATCAGGTAGAGATGCTATAACCTTGATGATAGATATAGTTGGAAGGTAAATGAAGGGTCAAACAAGTGGCAGTGTTATTGTGAGCTAAACAATGTCTTAAAAGACACAAGCTGCTAGCATTTCCTGTTGGAGTGGACAAGGACATATTTACTAAAGTAATAAGAGCACACTTGAGCTAGGACAAGCAGCAAAGAGAAGTTCTGTAGAAAAAAGAAAAGTAAGTAATGTGAAATAAACAGCCTTCCTGGCAGCAACAAGGATACTAGGTTCCAAAATATTGAGAGGATCATTTGCATTGCTAATTGTCAGAAACAAAGTGTCTCTGATTTTTAAAACTAGCCTCAAGATCAGAGTAGCAATCAAAGTTTGATCCAAAGGAAGCTATGATTTTGGTTCCTAGAAGTGCTCAAAATGGGCATCCAACATGAGTTTTACTTAATCTATAGAATAATGTACATAGTTCAAAAGTTAATAATGAATAATCAGAATAATTATGCTAAATAAATCAATAAATGCAAGGAATGTTTGCTCAGTCTCCAAAAGGACCCAATTTTCAGGTTTGGAAATTGTTCCCTGCATTTCAGTCTTGGTCACAATAAAGAAGAACTTTATAATAACATTGCAAGTATCGCTCAGTACTGTACTACAGTGTAGGACACAAGTTCCAGCACATTCTGTATGATGCTTGAGGTGGTGACTGCACCAGTATTTTGTCTCTAAAACCAATTAAACTTTGAAATAGTTGCATCAATATACAGCGGGAAATAATATACATTCATTGATATCCTATCATCCCTGGGATATCAGTTTCCTCACTCTGAATTTAAAAATGGTCTAAAGTTGTATGTGTGTTCTAAACAATTTTCAGAATAGCACATTAATTATACTCTTGTAATCAAACTGAATAAACTATAAGGGGCAAATAATTCAAGCATTTGGAGGATGTATGTACTTTTAGTGTGAATAACGGACTGTGTATAAAGGGTTCCCAACTTGGGGAAAGTTTATGATATTCAGAGCACAGTGCCTAAAAATTGATCAATGCATCTTGAATATCTCATCATAAAGGCAAAGCTGCGCTTAGATCCATTTGGACTGTGATGGCAGCACATTCTGCACCTGAGAATGTGGGTTTTGCTTTTTTACCAGGAGAAACAGAGGGCTTAGAGCTGCATGTGTGTTCAGAATAAATGTCGTGCATATGACACAGAATGACCTGTGAGCAGTGCTTACTCCTTTCAGCAGGAAGAACTTGACCCCTGGAAGAGGTGCTGCTATTTGGAAGAAAACCTATGAGACGTGTATGCAACTGTCAATAGTGTTAGGGAAAACAGACTAAACACAGGAAGAAGTGGCACTCAAAAGTTTTAGGATGTAGCTTATTAAACTAGTGGGCCTGACTGAGATCTCTCTCAAAGTGTCAGCTCCCCACCTAGTGGGGTTTGGTAACTTATAGGGAGAGCAAGTGGGGAGGTACAAATGCAGGTTTGATTCATTGTGATTGGTGGGTAAAGTGATGTCGTCAGTGACTGAGGAAGTTTAAGCACCTCAAGTTTCATTATGAGGATATTAAACAAGAACGCATTACACAAAGGAAGAAATGTCCGGTTATTAGGTTTTGCTGGACATGTCCACCTGGCTTCAGCAGGCATTTTTGTCAGGTTTTATTTAAAATTTCAATTTTCCTTTCAATAGGAGAATTATGACTTATGGAACTCTAGGTTTCTAAGGCAAAGTGATGTTTCAAAAACAAGGACGCATTCATTCTACATACAACAAAGTAGCTCACAACACAAGAAAAACAATGCACGCACGAGCCAATTTCTTATAATAAGTCTCTATTTGGCATAGTGTTTCGGTTTGCCCATCTTGTGTTCAATTGAGGGTAGTAGTGCACAAATGTTGGAAATAACAATAGACAAGAACGCTACCTGTTTAAGGATGCCATCTGCAGCAGGTATAAGCATGCGAATCAAAATACTCTTTGTGCAAATTCCAAGGTGAATTATCACCAGCTGTTTTTCTTTAAATGCAGTGTTGAACAGCATACAATACTGCATCTTCAACTATGTGTTCTGTTAGTTTACTCATATATTTAAAGGAATGTGTTGCAAGAATGAGAACTCAGCACTGATGTCAAGATTGAGTCCCGAAGAGTGAAGCTGCCCTGGTGACGTGATTCCCGTGTGGAAGTGCTCTGATCTGCACTCCCAGCTGGCACTGTTGACTCAGTACCTGTGCCATGCAGTACATTTTAAGAGGCCCTTAAGCCTTACTGTGGATTATAAATTTGGGATTTGCCTAAATTTGGTTATTGTAAATATCTATTGAATGAGATTCTCCATTGCAGTATTTCTAGACAGAATTAATTCTGAGGGATATTGAACAAAATTGAATTTTGATGGATTACTGATGGAATAACTTATAAAAACATTCCACAAGCAGCATGACTGATTTCTTTCATAGTATGAAATATTTCTCAGCATTCCCTTCATAATATTCATGAAGAAAACGCTGAAGTAAGAACAGCTCAGCGATGAACCCTGGCATAATTGCTGAACATTTAAAATAATTTTAAACGTAAAATGATTAAAATTATTAAGCAAATGATTCTTTGGCATATTTCTGGTAGACAAATTGTTTCTACCTTCAAACTTACTAAAAGATATCAAGATAGTACAATCAGAAAACTAATGTTTAAACACAAAAATTCTTGTTCTTAGACTTGAGCTCCTGATTAAGTAGAATGAGTTATAGTAAAAGTAAATGTTTGCATAGAGCTTAGTTAGCCCAGCCCTGTTCTAAATACTTTATGCCCCAATTTTTGTGATAACTATTCAAATACACTATGATTTTGTGTATATCAAAGATGAGGTATGGACTAACTGCCTGCTTTGGCAAGCACAGGGACCAAGATTCAATTACTGATCCCCCATGCCACTCCAGCTCCACCAGCAACTGAATCTGGGCGTGGTGGTACACACCTGTAATCCCAGCCCTAGGGAGGCTGAAAGTAGGAGGATAACTATGAGTCTGAGGTGTGTAGTGTGACTCTGTACCAAATACATAAATAAAAAAAAAGATAGAGCAATAGAAACATGAAAATTGTTAATAACTGCTCAGCTGCTAAGTGGTGAAGCTAGGTTATATCCAGACTGTTGGACTCCAAAATGAATTGTTTATCTGTTCAGAATTCCAGACATTATGATATTGACACGTTGTCAGAATACACAGCATTGTCTCTCTGAATGTTACCCCACTACTGTTACAAATAGTCATCGCTATGTCATTAAATTAGCCTGGATTAAAACATTCAAAGAAGTAATGAAACAAGCTAAATGAGCCAATATAGCAGACTGTAGACTATTCTGGAAGGGAGGAATATAAATGCAAAATATGTTTTTCTTCATGTTTTCCCGCTGGCCTTTTCTCTTTTTTGACAAAGTCATAATGTTAATTATTCTGTTGGCACCTGTTCCATTATTTACCAACTTCAAGCTATATTTATCATCATCCCTTTATAAAAGGAGACAGGGACCAAGAGATGGTAGGAGGGGATAAAAAGAAAGTGAAAGAAGTACATGTGGCAATTATTCCATGGTGAATATAATTATTGTATACCAAAAATACATACTAATAAAATTTAAATTTAAATGAAAAAGTTATTTTTCTTTTGGCCCTCCTACAATTTACCTTTTTCAAATTTTACTAGTTTTCATATTATATTATTTATTTTTGTCTCAGAGGCTTTAAAAGGTTTTTTGTTTGTTTGTTTGTTTGTTTGTTTTTTGCAGAACTGGGGATTGAACTCAGACCCTTATGCTTGCCAGGGAAGCGCTTATTCTACTGAGCCACCTCCCCAGGGTAAAAGGTATTTCTTAGTATATAACAATTAAAGTCAATATTTCCTAACTCCATACTGTGATAATAATATAATACTTTTCTTGCAATTCCTACACACCCTTCCCAGTATATCAAGATCTATTATCAAACACAACTCTGATACACATATCCTGTTTGTTGACAATTATTGGCAATGCTTCATAAATCATGGGATTTTAAAATTAAAAACTTGTGAACAACACTGTTATGGTTCTTATGTAGACCTTTCCCCCAAAGCATAATGTGCTTACAGGTGAAACCTTCTATAGATGCCTGGATCTAAGGAATGACGCTGTATTAGTCCACCGATTGGTTTAGCATTGTTCTGGCTGTGAATGATGAGTTTACTGAAGAGGGAAGACCCATCCGATGTGCAGATGACATCAACAAATAGGCTTTCAGTTTGGATAAAGAGGGGGAAAAGAAGTCCTCTGCTTCCTGCCTTCCATACCATCAACTGTCCCTCCTCTGCTGCACTGCACTGGCTCTGAGCCAGAGGACATTGAACTAAGCCTTTGCAAGCTATGAGCTGAAGGGAACATTTGCTCATTTGACTGTGGGCATCAAATAATTTGAGCAATGAGAAAGTAACTCAGAAAAGTAATATTTTTATTCATCAATTCTATATCTTTATTTGGTCCAACTTTAAACTTTTTAGGGGAACTTCTTAATTGGTTTCCTATTGAAGTAAATAAAAAGAATGTGAGATTATTTTCACATACTTTCATAGTTGAAGTAAAGCAGTCTGCGTTATTTTTCGTACAAGTCGATAGTCATACCTATCACTGTCTTCTTGTCAGAAAGCTTGATGGCTGGTTGATTCTTAGTACTATCATTATTTTGCCTCTAAGTATGTAAACTTTACAGATATTATAGCCCATAATAGTAGTTCCAGCACTCAGAGAAGCTGAGGCAGAAGAGTCAGCCTGGAAAAAGTGGCAATTTAGCAAGATATGATCTGAAACTAAATAATTTTAAAAAGCTGGGAATGTGGTTCAGTGTAGACAGAATATATCCAATCTCCAGTACAGAAAAACATCATAAAGCATATCAAATTGCGTTATATATGTATCTTGGATGTTTCTAGGTATGAGTTATCTTTTATTAATTTTAAACAATAGTTTTGTGGTCCCTCTTTCCTTTGTGTATGTGTGTATGGTACTGAGGATTGAACCCAAGGACTTGTGCATGGTAAGGTCTACCATCAATCTCTATCCCCAGTTCTAAAAATAAATGTTTATATTGGTTTTGATTCCTATAGGTTATTTCAAAAATGTATTTCGTTCCCCTAATTTTACTTTTCAATTCTAAACCTACTTTTAGAAGGAAGCTTTATTCCCTACATATACCATCCTAATTTCTTCTATATTTTCATATTTTTATGTTTGTCAATTGGTTTTGAGATGTGCTTATAATTATAAATGTGCCCTTGCTTGCTTCTTTCCCCAAGTGAGAAAAAGTGCTCCACTTACATAACAAGTGTTTTCCTTTATATAGACTTTCCCTTTGTATAAAATATTTCCTGTGTATAAACTTTAAATTTAAAAAATTTTAGATTTACTGAATTGCTAAGCTTCAACAAAGATTTCTTATGGGTTTACACAAATTCTTCTGTATGCATCTTTTGTTTTTCTTTCTTCCCTTTCCATTTCTTCCTTTCTCCTCCAACTTTTAGTCACCTTACCTTTTACAAAAGATCTGTCACCATTTTTCCTCTGGTCTTTTATTTTAGTTTTTAATTTACTTATATCTTGAGTTTCTTCCATAAGACAAACGTTGCAGTATTAAGCTTTTGTGTCTGATTTATTTCACTTAACACTATGGTGTCAAGTTGCAGCCATTTTCCTACAAACAATTCAACTCTTCCTTTTATGGAAAAATAATACTCCTTTGTGCAAATTTCCCATTTTCTTTATCAGTACATCTATTGGTTAAATAACTCTCAAGTGTTAGCTACTGTGAATTGTCCTGCCATGAATATGGGCTGCATGTATCACTGTGAGGTGATGTCATTGGGATCCTAACTCTCTCAGAAAGATACCTACCATTTTGCACATCAAAGGATCATCCACTACACTGAAGAGACAACCAATAGAATATAAAATAAATTTTTCCAGATATTTTGCTGAAAGAGGTCTTATATGTGGATTATATTTTTAAAATGCAAGAAATTAGACTGCCAATGAAAAACTTGATCAAAATCTGTGCTATTGAAAAGAATAGACACTTCTCAGAAGTACAAACATACTCATATACATTAATATGTACATCAGGAAAGAGAAAATTTGTCTAAATACTTTAATACTAAATTTATTGAGACACTGTGAGATTAATACAAGTTACCTTTGCTCTCTACATTTAAAAAAAAGTGCTCAAATTGGTGGCCATGAGCTTCAAGAAAGTTACTAGTATGGCAAAATGCTGGAGTTTACATAGTGAGACTGAGGGAGACACTTTTATGTGTTGACATTAGCATAGAGTAGTACAAACACTGATGTTCACATTTTAAATAACAACTACACATTTGTCCTCAGTAATTAACAACATAGTAGAATTGACTGCATTTTGAAATTTTTCACTTTTTCTAAGGATGGCTGTTTATCAACTAATTTGAAATCTAAGCTGGTTTCAGTCACTACATTTCCTCATTGTCTTCTTATTCATGACAAGTTTTCAAAAACTTTTATAATAATTTAATGAATTTGATGAATGGTTTGTGGTGTAGAAAGTAATGTTTGGGGCCAGGGAGATAGCTCAGTAGAATAAGCACTT
>NDGN011433672.1:0-11420 GCA_002564285.1 Tympanoctomys barrerae | reverse complement strand
TGAACTTTAAGTCCCTACAGAATATGATGAAAAAACATTTAAAAATTAGAATATAGTTTAAAATAGGCATAATGAACTATATAATTTTTATGCTTACATGTAAGTCCAAAATCTAACTGTATACAAGCTTGAAGCAGGACAGCCCCACAACATTCCTTTTCCTGTCTCCTGCTTTCATTCACCACCTCCTTCTTTTTGAACAATTATCTACCGAAGAGACAGCACAGCATTAAATAAATTTTTGTTCTGAGATAATTTTCAAATTGGAAAGGTAGGGCAGAGAATCACCTATTATCCACTCATCACCATAATTAACATTTCACATGACCATGACACAGTCATCAAACTAGGAAGCTGTCCTTTGCTAGGAACTCAACCCAAGGCTTTGGGTCAGTGCATGCCCACCGATTCTCTTTTCCTGTTCTCTGATCCTCTCTAGGATGCCACACTGGTGTCAGCTGTCATGTCTCCAGTTCTCTTTTGGTCTACTGCAGTTTCTCAGTTTTCCCTTGTTTTTCAATATTTTGAAAATATTGAGGAATACTGGCCAAATGTTCTTAATCTGCATTTGCTACTTGTTTTTCTCAGCATTAGACTGAGATTGCAGATTTTCAGAAAGAACAGTATAGAAGTGAAGTCACTCTGTTGCTAATTTCAGGGGTGTATTGCATCCATAGGACAGGAATGATGTGCTATGAGTAGGGGTCAGATCTCCCCTTGGTAAGTCACTAGTTTTCTCCATCACTGGTGCTTACTGTGGAAGTGAGTCCATCCCAGCCCCATTCTATTGGGTGTGGCTCTTAAGGTAGCTTCCAGTAGGAGAATGCATCTATATCTGCTATTTGCTCTTCTTCTGTAGGAAATATTTACATTTCTCCCCTTATTTCTTTATTTCATAATTTATTAGGTATAGACTCATGCATATTTATTTTGCATTTAGGGTTATAACACCATATTACATTATTTGTTTTTTCCCCCTCAGGCTGTTCAAGATTTCGTTATTGAGAAGGTGATAAGGTTGACTCTTATGACTCCATGACATGCTCCATTCTTTTGGGTTTGGATATTTCTGAAACACTGTTTTACTTTCTAGTACCATAAAACACTTGAAGTTTGTCTTGCACTGCTTTAACCTATCTCTAGATTTTCAATTTTTTAAAGGAAATCTTTCTTAGGGTGCATTGACTTGTGCCATTCTCCCATAGAGTTTAAGTGACACTTTCCATGTGTCCAGCATTGATACTGGATGTTCAAACACCAGGCTCAGACGTGCTTGTCTCCTAGTGATCTCTCAGTGTGTCTCGGCTTCCTGTGAAATACTTAGACCAGCAAGACTGTACTTAAAACCAGTTCTGATAAACAGTGTGGAATTGTGGTGAGACTGAGCCAGGAGCTAGCATCTTACCAATCTCTGTGTTTGGTCTGCCTCTCTCCCTTTTCCTTTTTCTTTTCTTTTTCCTTTCTCTTTCCCATTCCTTTCCCCCTTCTCTTTTTCTCTCTCTGTCTGTCTCTCCCTTTCTGCCTTCCCTTTCCTTTTCTTTCTTTTAGTTCCTGCCTGCCTTCCTGCCTGCTGGGGAGTGAGCCCAGGGCTGCCTGCAACACAAGCCCACACCCAAGCTGTGTTTTCAGTAACACTAATTCTTCAAACTTGGGCAAGTCTCTACTGTGTGACTATCATTTGCCAGTCTTAAGTATGGGTCAATAACTGCAAAAGAGATAATGTATTATAGGAATTCTGATGTGATAGGCAGCATTAGACTATAGGTGATTTGCAGCTGATTAATCATAGCCCTCTGTGGGAGGAGACAATGTGGTCATGATGAACAAGGGGCAACGCTGTAATAATGACATAGTATCTACTACTTGATTTGGACCTCCTGTCAACTTCTCATACACTTCTTTTTAAAATGTATTTAGTATAGGGTTTACAAGGTCTCACTACACATATCAGATTTATAGTGATCCTCCTGTGTTCAGCCTCCCAAGCACTGGGATTACAGGCCCATACTACCATGCCCAGTCTCAATCACAGTCTCAGTGCAACCCAGAGTGGGGCTGCCACTGCACTTGGGGGATTGAAACCTGGTTTCTGCTTCTGAGAAACTGAGCTATCCACTGAGCTATTTGGCCATCCCTAATCATACACTTCTGATAACCTAAAGACTCAGGCCCTAAAAACCCAGGGAAACACCAATGATGCTGAGTCACACACACTCTCTGCCAGGATTTTCTTCTCTCTACTCACCAAATGTCACCTGAGGAACATTAGAGCCAGCTTGATTCACCTGCATTTTCTATGCTTGCACAAGTGAGGGGTTCCTCCAGCCTGTTCCAGGACAGCACGCATGGCACGATCGAGAGAATGTACATTTGAAATCAGCCCTCTCCATTTCTGCATATTTTGTCAAATACAGATCTGTATTTACATATCCTTATTATAACCAGAGGTTTCCTGGAAGTTGCAATGTGTTCAGACAAATCTAACTACTCAGTCTTTGTGTTAGTACAAAAGAAATGGATTTAACCCCCTGAATGCCACTTAAAAAAAAAAAAAAAGCCTTGACCTGGTATCAAAAGAGCTCAAAACTAGCCAGGAGTCGCTGTGCTTGCTACCATATAGAGGAGCCTGATTTCCTCAGCGATAATGTGGTAATAATATTCTCTTGAAAATTCCAACTCTTGTAGGGAGATTGAAAAGTGTCTTTCTTGGAGATGAATGTTATTACATTGGAACACAGTTACCACTGGAATCCCAAGGATTCCCTGGCTTGACCTCAGCAGATAATTGCTACCAAAACTAGTGATTTTTTAACTTACAGTATAGAGAATTGATAAAGAGAGGGAAACATATCATAGGAAATTATACCGAAGAAATCTAGCTGTAAAAGTCAGGTCATGATCAACATAAACAGTAGCATTATAGAAAGATGATCTTTGAGGACCTTCACTAGGATTCCCAGATTTTCTTGTTTCCTCCAGTTTGTTGTTCACCTTGCCAGCAGAAGAATCTACCCCAATAAATTCCTGAGGGCCTAGGGATTTCTTCTTAACTTTTCATTCACATTATAAATACCATAGCACAGCTTCTCAAACTTCAAGATGCCATAGCACAACTTCTCAAACTTTGGTCCCTTAGGGGGCTGACTGATTTGTGGGTTTCTGGACCAACTATTTCTCTCCACAGGCCAGGAGCCTTCATGCTCAAGAGCACCCACAGGTGGGGCAGAAGGTCGAGAGCTGCACGCTGGGGTGGTAGGGCAGGATGAGTGCCAGACTCCCCATGCTGGCATCCAGAGCTTCTAAATCCACTTTCAACCTGCCTTCTTTCTCATGTCATTTGTCCCTCATCCCAGTTAGGTTGGCAGTCAACAGAAATAAGCAAAGCAGCTCCATCTTCTTAGGAGCATGTGAGTGTGTGGCATACACTTCCTGCCAGGCCCTACCTATCTGCTCTTGCTGCACTTGCCAGCCCACATCCATTTCTTCCTCTGCTGAACTTTTCTTGCATGAGAATAATTGGGTTAAATTTAGAGGAAAACAAAGAGAATAGCAATGAGAGACTTTTTCTGGAGCTATCATCATTTGAGGTGGGTTACAATGAACAAAAAATATTTCCACCAGGCGGGCTCATTCATGAGTGAGAAACATTTCAGGTGGGAGCCTAGCCAAGTAAAGGATGGGACCAAGTAGAGGGTGTTTATGACTAACTCCTCTTACTGAACATGATTGTTGAAGTTCAGATCAATGTCATCTCAAGGTCAGATCATAGAAGGCCATTAAAATGACCTTCAAAATATCATGGACTTTATCATGGTAAAGAAAATGGTTGAAGGGCTGACCAAATAGCTCGGCAGATTAAAGTGAACAAAAGAAACAACCAAAAGACTGAAATGACCAGCAGAATGGAGGTAAACCCTTGTTAGCTATTCTCTTTAGGCAGAATTGTATCTAAAACATACGAACTAAAAGAAAAATTGGCCCCCACCACATAATTCCCCCCAACAATGAACAGATAGAGCCAGGTGTGGTGGTTCCTGCCTGTAATTCCAGCATTTAGGAGGCTGCAGCACATAGATTCAAAGACCTGCCTGGGTTACAAAGTGAGCTCCAGGTAATCCTGAAACACATAGAGAGACCCTATCTCAAAAGTACATACATACACATATACATACATACAATGTAAAAAATGAACAGATGAGCCATATACACAAGTTTCAATGAAGCGCAATCAGTACATGAAAAAAATGTTCAGCATTTTAGCAGTTAGATAAATTCCAACCAAAACCATGCACACACACACACACACACACACACACACACACACACACACTAGTGGCAAGGATGCAAGGAAAAGGGAATCTTTTTACATTGTTGATGGGAAGGTAAACTAGTATAACCACTATGACAATCAGTATGGATTTTCATGAAAACAAAAATAAGAACAGCAAATTGAAATTCTGTATCATAGTGGTACATCATATTGGGGAGCTAGACTAGGAAAACAGGCCTTGCCTATATAGATTTTTCTGGATCAGCAGGGAAGACAGTAGTGAAAGAAGTGTGTTTGCACAGGAAGGACTGATAGGAACTGCAGCTATCAAGAGAAGGATGTGTATACTGGGGCCCACAAATGAGCTGGCAGATGAGAGAGGGCCAGAGGTCAAAGTCAGGTGTGTGTGTGTGTGTGTGTGTGTGCGTGTGTGTGTGTGTGTGTGTGAACGCATAGATAATGTGGCTCAGTTTTGGAAAGAAAGCCATACTAAAATGGTCATATTCTTTTAAAATTACTATTCGTGGTCCTCTACTGAAAGGGAAAGAAAAAGTTGGAACAGCAAGACAAGAGCACTGTAATTAGTCCACAATCCTCCCCACTCCCATGGTTCTCCAGGGCACTGCTGCATCAGATGTCACTCTCTGAGCTGTTTAGAATCCTGAAGTGGCCCTGTCACAGCACCCAGAGTGAAGGAAGCTGTCTCTGTTTGGACCACTTTCCACCAGCAGGATGGCCTGGCCTAGGGTGCTGACATTGGCTTTCCAAGTCTGATGCAGAACCCAGAGACATTACAGACTGTAGCAGCTTCACTCTTTCTCCTGACAGGTGGCTTTGGAGCTTCTGTTTGGGCTCCTTTCTCCACTGACAAAACCCAAGACATGTCCATGCACTGGACTCTCACTCCATAGCCTCATTGAGCCACCTGCATGTCTAATCTCAACAGAAGTTGATCATTAAAGTGACCTTCTTGAGATCAGGCTTCTGGGCTGAACACTTTTGCTTTGGGTTGGGAATCTCACAATCCAATTGTAATTTACAAGTGAGCTTTAGTTTAAAAGAGACACAAGGTAAAAGCATAAATCAAAGGAGAACTGCCAGGTAATCTGACAGAAATTAACATTTTTAGGGATGAAAGAGGGAATTTTCCCCTCTCTTTGTATCATGCTACCCAATGTGAAATTACACCACTAGAAGCAGAAAGCAAAATCCTTTGGGCTATGAAGGGTCTCTGGAAAGGGTAGTCCTGCAGGCAAGCTTTCATTATCAGCTTCTTTCATAAAGAAGGGTTTCCCTCAGGGTCCCTTCTATCCTTTCACTAGGTGAGAAGGAATTAGTTGTGACACCACTGGGGCTTGGAGGTGGCATTAAAGTTTGAGTAGAGAAGGTGGTAGGTACCTTGGCTGCATTTTGCCATAACCATTGATGTCTCCTATGTCTCTCTTACTGAAATTGTGCCATCTTCTTTAACTCTACAGGAGATAGGAATCTGTCACTCAGACACAGTCTTTATCTAGATTCCCTACTGGCTCTACTGTTCTCTCTGGGTGGTTTGTTACTGTCTTCTCATACAGACAATGGCAGCCCATGCTGTTCTTTTCAGAGCTTGTTGTGACTCTTGATCCTACATGACCTGTGAAGCATTGCAGCCATATCATGTCTTGCATGGCGCCTTCCTACGATTCAGAACCACGGAGAGTTCCTTTACTTCCAAAATTACATCTTTTTCTGTCACTTCCAGAAATCTAAATTAGATTTTTCTTTTTTAACATTAAGGGATCCTTTTTAGCTGAGTGTTTACTGAATATTTTCTCACTGTTAGGGGATGGTATGAAAGTAAAAGTCAGGAAACTAGAACATGTACTAGTTAATGGACTTCTTACAGACTCAGAGTCCATGCTGCCCTCTCTATTGGCTCGTTGCTAGCATCAGTTCAGATCAAGGGTGTGCAAACAATTTCTGGAAAGAGTCAAGTAACAAATGTTCTGAACTTGGTTGGGTCACAAGGCCTGTGTTATGCCTATTTAACTCTGCTTTCATGGTATGCAAGTAGGCATAAATAATACATGCAAGGATTACAAATACACACACAAAAAAGTCAATCAGGAGAGAGAAGGAGGGAAATTAAGAGTGAAGAAAAATGGAATCAAGATATATATATATATATATATATATATATATATGCACTAAGTCCAAAGAAATCATGTAAACATGATGTACAACAAACATGGAGTAATAAAAATGTTAAATCAAAAATAAACAGTGGGCCAGATTTTGTTCTTGGGCTATAGCTTGTTGGTTCTAATATAGACTATGATGTCTCCAGCGTGTGGTGCTCTACTGCCAAGTTGCATTCTCCACATTAAGTTGCATATTTAGATTTTCTTGAATGATAGCAATGGCAACATTCCCATGGTCAGTGCTTTCTGAACTCCACTTCGTTGGACCCAATGTCCACTGCCATCTTTATTAGTTTTTGTTTCTTCTTGCATTGCCATCTTTCCTGGCCAATTCCCTATTTGCATTATCCACCTTTTAAAATGTCACATAAGTTTATCACTGAAAGATAAGACAGTAACACAACTACATGCTTGTTCTCTCAAACGACAGATGCACTGTGACCTGAATTATAGATATGTAGTAAATAATTATCAACAGACATTTGAAGAAGCAGCTGATAGGTCACTAATCATAACATACATCTGTCTTTTATTTATGCACTCATGGACTGAAAGGCTAGAAGCAAAGTTTGTCCCCTACCCAGATACCCACATTAGTATGTGCATAAACCATTATTAGTAGAGGGCTCACATTATCTAACTAAAGCGTGACCCCTCAGTGTGTGGGTGCTGGACAAGTGAGGATTGTCTTCATGTAGTATGTCCTGGTTACCTTTCTCATTGCTGAGACAAAACTTAGGACACCCAAAGTTAAGGGAAGGTTTATTTAGCTCAGTTTGTGGAGGTTTCAGTCTATAAACAGCTGGCTCCAAGGCAGAGTGGCATGGTGAAGTGCAACAGAGCAAGGCTACAAAAACAGCAAAATCAAAAAGAGTAAAAAGGAGGAAGAACAAGGCTCTTTTCCCCTTACACTGTATGCAGTTACTTGCCCTAGGCCAGTGTACCACTCATACCATCTCCATGCCCTCCTCTTTCACATGCTTAGGATGTCTACAAAGAGAGGACTGTGGTCCTAAGCTGAATCTAGCCGGAAATGCTGTAGCTGTGTTTTCTGAGGTGAGGGTATGAAAGCAAAAGGTCCAGATTTAAGGGGCTATCTTTGAAAACCCTGTGCTCTCCACGATCACATGAGGCATTTGGGAGACATTCAGACACAAACCATAACATCATTGAAATATGCGCTTGAAACACATATCACTTCAGAAGGTCAGAAAGGTTTCAGCACCATTTCCATCTACAGTCATACCTAAAACAGTCACATGGTACTCTAAAGTTTCTGAGCATGCTTTATCCAATTTAATTTCATTTTTGGTCAGTGATTCATGCTGCATCTCAGAGCTTGGAACTCAGCTATTCTTGTGCATGAGCAAGTGGCCCTGGTCCCTCTAGTGAACAGAATGTAGCAGATCTGTCTATTCTCTCTTCTAAGTATGTCCCGGTCAGAGGTCTGATCAGGGGTACAGGGAAGTAAGACAGTCAGAGCAGTGCGGCCACACAATGGGCATTAACATCGCAGGGCTTGGGATGAACAATACGCTTTTCAGATCAGGCAAACACCATGGCAGCTCACATATTATGATTTGAAACATGACCAGAAAAGTCTTTTGACTTCATGTGTCATTTGACTGAATATGTAAAAATAATCTTTGGGTTTGGTTCTTGAAATCCATATTCCTCTAACATATTGTCCACCTCTGAAGACTTTTGCATTGTAACATCACTACTCTACAGTTTGCATATGTAACTCATATAATGTTCAGAGTAGTTCAGAAAGAAAAAAAAATACTGTTTTATTGCTTTTTTAGAAGAGGGAGATGAGATTTTGATTGATAGGCTGCATGTACATAGTCCCATATCCAAAGTCTCCCTACAGCTCTGTGACAGAAGCCAAGATAAGGCACCTGGGGTAGAAGTGATCCACCCATAGTTTTTTTGGAAAGAGGCTCAGTGATAGAGTTACTGGCTAAAGTGGAAGACACGTGGAAGAGAGTGTTGATATTAAACCATCGTCTTTTGTGAATGTTCTTCTGGACCCCAGTTAGTAGGGATAAGAACTGTGATGAACTGTACAATTTCTGCAACATGGTAATTTGCAGCAGTTAGAGGGAATATGAGGTCATAGAACAATAGAGCTACAAATCCCTATTTATGGGGCCCATAATTTACTTACTTACAGATGAATTCTCACACAGAAATGATTTTCTTCTCTGATGAGCTTCTAAGAGAAGACACTTTCAGGTAGAAAGGACACTCAAGTTCTGAAGTTGAGGTATCTGCTGAGAGATCAAAAATGAGTACCGATGGGAAGGACTATATCCCAGGTGAACCACGAAGAGGTTTGGAGAGGGATTGAACTATTGGCTTAGTACAAGGGAATTTACCCTAGCAGGAGAGCTGACTTTCTATCATAGTTGAGCTCTTCCTCCATGTCTAGCACAGTACCCACCTTCCCATCAGTATTTCCCTTTGAGAGAATCCTCTCATCTCTTAACAGTTTCATTTCTCATAATGCCAATCACCTCTGGGGCCAGATGATTGGCAGAAATCCTGGTAGAGCTAAGTCAATCTAATGTCTTGGTCTCAGTAACTGCAGGGATAGATACATGACACAAAACAGGAAATTATGCTTAGTTCTAGGATTTATACTGGAACTACTAAAATGGGTTTCTTTCTGTCTTTGCCAGAATCCACAAGCTCAGAGAAATGCTAGAACTGGGACACAGGAAGTTTCAAAGTTCTGACCATGTTGGAATCCCCAGTTCCTGGCATGCTTGATACTATGATAGGACTTTTTCAGTTATTTGATCCAATGATCCTCTTTGTGTGTGTGTGTGTGTGTGTGTGTGTGTGTGTGAGAAAGGTTATTTAAGCACAGATCAAAGTCACATGACTGCTGAGTGTCAGGACTGTAGTGACAACCCGGTCTTTGGGCTCAGGGGTCATAGCTTATTTTACTCTGATTGTACAGAAATGATGTTCTATGAAACAAACAAACAAAAAAGACATATATGAAAATAAATGACCAGAACCATAATCCATGGTAGGAGAGAATCACAATAAGAGTAGCCCTCAAAAGCTGGTACCCCAAATTCTAGAATAATTTAACCATAACACAAGGTAGAAGACTTGTACTGTGATTTCTGATCATTCAGAAATCTCCAAACAATCCAATTGAAGTGCCTATTTTTAGCTTTGTAAGCCTGAAGTAAATGTTTTCTACCTTATTAAAATCATAAAATAAGTTAATGAAGGTTCTTACATGAAGGCTTATTTATTTATTTATTTATTTATTTATTTATTTTGGTACTGGGGATTGAACTCAGGACTCTGCACTTGCCAGGCAAGCACTTATTCTACTGAGCTATCTTCTCCCCAACCGAAGCAAAGGTATTTAGATTTTCCATTGTTCAATATCAATGGTAACAAAATAAAAATATCTAATTTACTGAATTTTGAGTTGTGGTCAACATTATGATATTAATCATAGGTTCTGCCTGAAGGGTTAAAAAACAGGATGTAAGGAAATAAGAAACACCTTTAAGACTTTGTAATGACTTCAATCGGATCTCAAATCACCTATATTTGACTGATCCCATGACATCAAAAATACTAAAAGATCATTTTAATTTTCTTTTAGATTATTATCTTGTCAATGGCAAGCTCAAGCAAATTACACTATAGTAAAGATGGTTCCATCATAGAACCACATAATTTTACCAAGATAGTTGGAGTTCAGCTTGTCTTGTTTTATGAACTTACCTGTCCTCAGTCTCACTTCTCAACAATCCGGAAAGAATGTGCTACAATACCTTCAGTATGCCCTGATCTCTCAGAAACATATGTGAGTCTTGTATTTTGTTTACAAGATGGTCCCACATGAGAGGATTGGATCCAGTGGGAGTGAAACACATTTCTTTAGAGGGAAAAAAAATCTAGAAATCATCATATCTGCTCATTGACAAAGAAAGAAAACTCCATCCATAATTTTTCTTTGGTGATAATGAGAATAATCTCTGCAAATCAAATTGTCCAGTGGTGTTTGTTCATGGAGAGTGGAGGTTCACTCTATGCAGAAAATTATTCTGTGAAAGCTCAATTTTCTGGGCTTGGGAGAAATACATCGAAAGAATTGTTAAATAAGATTAAATAAATTACTTAATCCATGATTATCTTTTGAACATATATTAGAGACAGGCAGGGGAAATTGGTCAACACTTGGCCAATGAATATAATGTCAAATTTGGAAGACAATTTAGAAGAGTATTTAAAGTTATGGTTTGTGAACTTTTAAAATAAATTGGAATACATATATAGAGGTAAGATTCTTTATATTTGCATGAAATATTATAAAGAAAAATAAAATATACTAATTTATCACTCAGTGATATAAATTAGATCAATGTTTTTGTTTATTGAATGGTTGATGTCATTGTCTAGAGCAAATTATTCTTAACAGTGGACAGTTTTGCAGTTTTTGCAATCTAGTCCATTCTGGGGCATTCTGCACACTGTCTACAGACATTGTTGGCTGTCATGAATTGTGCACAGGGGTGCTGTTCAGATTAAACAGGTAGAGGAAACCCTTTAAACATCTTGGGGTGCACCCAGCAGCTTCCCACAAAGCTAAGGCCTCAATAGCACTGAAATCAGGAAGCACTGATCCAGAGCATGCATTCTCAGCTGGGCAATACTACCTCTGAAGGAACAGAGTAAGGTTTTAGAAAATAAAATGAATCTTATTATTTGTATGTATACATCACAGATATCTTTACAATACTCCAGCTGATATCATATATTAATAGTATTTTATTTCCTAGGTCAATCTGTAATATCAGCACTCTAGGAGGGTATGGCAGGAAGATTTTAAGCAGTTCAAGCCTAAGCTGAACATTTATCAGGATCCTTTTTCAAAATGGAAAAGGTGGGCTAAATATGTAGCTCAGTAGAATGATCCTAGGTTCAATTTGTAG
>NDGN011433666.1:0-22412 GCA_002564285.1 Tympanoctomys barrerae | reverse complement strand
AAGCTGAAAACAGGAGGATCAGTATGAGTCCGAGCTGCGTGGTGAGACCCTATACCAAATACATAAATTAAACAAAAACCAAAAACATAACATTTATTCCATATCTCGGCAATTACCTTTGCTAGTTCGGTTTCCTGTTATCTGTGTCTCACGCCTGTGCCTGTCCATTCCTTCACGTGAACCAATCTGTTTAACTGCAGCAGGACACTTTGTCAGGAGATCTTTCCTTTCCTATGTTTTTACACTTACTAATTTCTGCCTGTTTATTTTTAAAACTTTCTAATATTTTTGTTTTGGAACAAATAACTTAAAGTTGAAGTTTATGTATTTCCAGAAAGCTACAACTGAGATTTTTTTCTTTACCATGAAAATAGCACTTGTTTTCATTATCTTAAAATCTCCTTTATGTTACTATAAACTTCATTAACTTTTTTCTTTTTTTCTAAACTTTCCAGAGATCATGTACTTTTTATTTCATAGTAGTAGCTCTCTGAAATATTTTTCAAATATATTATTATATTTTTTCTCAATTACTTAATTTTATTTTTAGCTTTTCTGCATCACATTTTTAGGATGTCTCCTATAGAATATGATTCAATTTTATTTTAAACCTTAATCTGTAAATCTTAGGCTTTTAATAATAAGGGTATTTATTCACTTTGACTTAATATGTTTACTTTACTTTGTAATTTTTGTCATATGGTTTTGAATTTTTTGTGTATTTGTTTATATTTCTGTGCATCAGGGTGTTTTATTTTGGCCTTTTATGTTTTAAAAAATTGAAACCCTGACTTTTAAACTTTATATTTATTAAAAATATATCTAACCTAGGGCTGGTCAAATAGCTCAGTGGATTAAAGCACCTGCAAGTAGGCGCAAGAGCCCAGAGTTCGATCCCCAGGCCTGTCTGGTGGCCCTGCCCTTGGAGACCATGATTGAGATGGGGCGTGGTGCCACATACCTGTAATCCCAGCTCTTGGGAGACTGTAAACAGGCACATCACTATAAGTTCGATCTAGTAGTGAGACCCTGAACACCACCCTGTAGACCCTTCCCTAAAATAAAATTTAAAAAAAAAAATATATATATATATATATTCTATCATTTATAAAGTTCAAAACAAAACTCTTAATTTATGGCTCTCTTCATTAAGACAAGTAATTCTTAAAATACATGTAAAACCTTTTTTCCAGCTCTTTTTCCTTGTCATTGTTGATTATTCTTTTATTATATATGCAGTCTTATCATATAGTTGTTTCTCAAAATATTTCTTGAAATAAATTCTAATTTCTACTTTGTTAGGTTGTGTTTTGTTTTGTGTGTGTGTGTGTGTGTGTGTGTGTATTTAGGACAGGGTCTACAGGGTCTCACTGCACAGGTCGGACTCCTAGAGATCCTCCTGTTTGAGCTTCCCAAGTGCTGGGATTTTGGATGCATGCCACCACGCCCAGTCTCAATCCATGTCTCAGCATGCCCCGGGGCAGGGCTGGGGCCGGCGCAGCAGGCCTGGGATAGAACTCCCAGCACTTTCATCTGCTGAGCTATTTGGCCGGCCCTCTAATTTCTGCGTTGTTACCCCAGCTAGCAGAGTAATTTTTATGAAAATATTATAGAGTTAATGCAGGGGCCAGAGAGATGGCTCAGTAGAATAATACTTGCCTGACAAGCACAAGGGCCTGAGTTCAATCCCCGGTTCCGCCAAAAAAATAATAAAATAAAATAAAATAAAAATCCTTGCTACCATGTCGCTCCTCTCATTTCACCTCATTAGAGAATAATTTGTGTAGCAGATAAATCTAAGGGCTGGGGAGATGGTTCAGTAGAATAAGTGCTTCCCTGGCAAGCTCAAGGGTCTGAGTTCAATCCCTGGTTCCACCCAAAAAAAAAAAGGGGGCCCTAGAGTTAATGCAAATTATAATGTATTGGACACTTTACCAAATTTTCTATTTAGTCCTTATAGAAACCAGAATGGGATTCACCAGTGGTCTCTCTATGCCTGCGCCTGTTCTCTAAGCCCTCGCAGCAGTGGTGGTGAACTACCACTTGTGCACTGCAGTAAGCCATTTGTATCACTGAAACCCCTACAAGGTTTGCTCTCCTCCTACACCCTATTTAATTGGTTTAAAGTTCACCATTGGTCTATTTTACACCATCTTAGGGTCCCCGGTATTGATTCATCTCAGCCACCTGGAGCATTAAGGTTAATTGGTTCACTATCTCCTGAGGAGGATGTGAGGGGCTTATTGTCAGGGATCCTGCATGTCTTACTGCGTCTTTATGACATTTTTCTATCTGAACAATGTCTTATTTAACATTCCCGTTCTCTGAAACTGTCAAGGAGAAGATACGTAGACTGCTAGCCAGGAATGTGCTTCTCAGACTACCCGTTCCCACTGGCAGGAATTCCATTTTTCTTCAATACAGGCTTTTTACTGCTCCTTAATTTAAAATGAGTGCCACTTTTAAACTTGCCGGAATATTTATGGCACTCTATTTGGAAGTCCTGAGGAAGCATGCTTGGTCTCCTGTCGTGTTAAGTGGGAAGTCAATATGGATTTAGAAAATACGATTTCTCTGTTCATGGCAATAGCTCTTTCTTGCAACTTTACGTCCTCAACAAATTTCAGTCTACTTCTTTTTTTGTAATTCCCACAGGGTCAGTGCCAGGCCTGAGCCCGTGACATTAACCTGAAGTTCCCTGTCCAAACTGTCAACCTCTTAACTCACATTCTTTGGTCATTGTTGGCTAATCAATTACAAACCTATTCCTGAATATTTTCCACAAAGAAATCATGATAGATGTCCTTAAGTGCCTTCCTGAAATCAAAACCATCTTTAGTATTCTTTTGATCTAAGCCTGGTAACCTTATAACAAAATAAAACCTAGCTAACATGGCACATTGCTAAAATTACTGATTTCTTTCCAAAACACACACACATGCCATCTGAGATCCTGCCAGAGTTTGCTCTTCTGGGGCCTGTGGGCTGTAGGAAATCAAAACATTTGCCTTTTCTGGCCCTACAAACGTTCCGTAATATCACCGAGATCACTGTGGCAAGGGCTAAGAAATATCAGGACTCTTCTAGTCAGGATAAGATTGTTCAGAACAGCCTGAGATCTTTTAAGGCAGGTAGGTGCTATGAATGTATTTGTTTAATTCTTTAGTAGCCTACAGGCCATTTTCTGAATGTGGCCGATGGCTCCTTTATTTTCCTTTCCTTAGATTCACTGTGGACGCCCACGGGGTGTTGTCAGTATTCCCGGCACGTATCTGCCTGTGGAGCATTTGTGCTCTGGAACTGTCTTGATTGTTAAAAATTCTCAAAGAACCACAAGATCCTTCTCTCCTCTGTGCTTTCCAAATCCCTTCTGCTGACACGTCCGGGACACAGCATGCAGACACACAACAGTCTCTGCTCCCATGGGAAGGAGGGGTCCCAAATGGCCCATTCCTCTCTTCTAAGATTTCCTTACCCCGAAGAACTCCTGTGCTCAGGATCAAGCCCTTGCTGGTACCCCCTTTGCTGCTGCTTTTTCTCAGTGAGCTAGACCATTCAGTAGTCTGCAGCAGGAATACATTTAGAGGGGCTGATTTTAGCTAAACGAGACTTCTAACAGAAGACTAGACTCTTTCCACTTTGCAATGATTTTATGGACTGTATTAAGAAATCATCATTCACATCTTTGTTTATGGAGACAGTCTGCGGTACAGTTCCACAACATATGAAGTTCTTCTTTCTTTTTATCCTCATGATGTCACTGCACCAGACTGCTACGCTCTTTACAGCCATATACACTCTGGCAGCTCTCATGACATGAGGTCCCACTGCTAACCTCTTCTATGGGAGCTGCCCCTGCAAACAGAAGGGGCCCCTCCACACCCACTGCCCAATCTTGAGCTTCATGAGGCTAACTCTCATGAAGCCTGTAAAAAATTCCCCTTCCTTTTTCATTAACATTTTAAATGCGTTACCTTTATCCTTATGTACATTTACTCTAGAGACTGTCACACACCAATTATGGCAGAGGAAGAGAAACCATGGGAGGGATTCTGTTCTCATCTCCCACTTAGTCTGAAGACTCACTGAAGAAGCAGTGGACCCTGGGGCTGGGGCAGGGACAGCTGACTGGGGTATTGAGGCTGACCTTGGAGGAGGGCAAGGACACATCTGCACCCTGCTGACTCAGCAACGAGTCCTGGTTGTGGCCAGCCACGGCGACTGACAGCACTGGCCACTCAGCTTTGGGCCTGGACGATATCTACAGCTGCCACTCAGGTGGGTCTAACTGCTGTGTGAACATCTTTAGCCAAACTGGCATTTCACTAGCAGCTTCTACAAAATGAAGAGACCCCCACCTAGAGCCTAGGACCCATAATTACTCACCACAGCCTCCCATTCATTCAATCTTCCTAACCTACCTCCACAACACCACAAAGACTACCTCCAGGGAAAAGAAAGGAAAACTTTCTGGAACGTTCTGGAAGATGGGAGGGGTGGTAGATGAGGACCCCAATGCTAGATCTAGGTGGGCAGTATGTAAATACTTCTTCCCAAAAAGCCCAAGCAAACTAGGGGAGAATTCACCTAGAAGAAAGAGAATTCTCGGAGAAAGGTTTTAAGAACAGAAACAAGTAGTCCACATGTTCTCTGAGAGCTAAAACTGATTTTGTTAGTGTAAGTTATCAGGCATAGAGTATGGTATTGGGTAAGCCATACAATTACATAAATTTATAAAAACTGTATTTATAAAAGGGATATAGATATCTATAAAGGTAGGAATACAGACATGATATGAGGTGGAAAAGTATTCTGCTACTGACTTCTAAGTCTTCCTCTGTCCAGCCTACTGCCTGGGAGCCCTGCAAGGTGTCTTGTCTCTTAGATCCTCACAGACAGCCCTTAATGACAGCTATGAATCAGGTGTGACCAGGGGTGGGAGGAGTCTGGGTGACTCCTGGGTGTGGCACTGGTCCCTTTGGAGAGCTGAGAGATGAAAGTATTATCTCCTGGTGGAAGAGATGTCCCTGATGCCTGACACTGACTATCTCCCGGCCCATTATCACATCTGACTTAATTCCAGAAGCAGCAGTTGAGAAGGCTGTGACAGGGAGCTCTTTTGTGTAGCAGTTGCCTTGGGATTGGAAATGAGCTTTTACCCAGTGCATGCCCGGGGAGGAGGAAGGCTCCCCTGTGTCTGCTGCTCCAGCCTGCCTTGAGCCTAGGCCAGGTCCCTGGAGTGTCCCTGGGTAGCACTGTCCCTCACTGGCTCCCCGCTTTCTGCTTCACTGCGCCATCGGCAGCCACATGGGGGACAGCGGGACCTGGCTGCTTCCCCTCTGACAACAGAGTCCCCTGTGTGTATTCCACATACAGAGTGTCCAGGAGTTGGTCTCTGCTACACAGAAGGGCACAGTCCTAATAGAGAGGACATACACGCACCCACCGGTGGAAAGCAGGCCAGCCATGTGGTCTCAAAATAAGCTAGGGGAATGTCCAGGACTGGCTGGATCACTGAGGCACCTCCATGGAAGGACTTCAGGGGCCAAAGACAAAACAGGCAGGGTTCAGTGGAATAAAAAGGAAAGGGAGGAGTCCCAAGCAGCGGGCCTGAGTGAGCAAGGGCCAAGAAGCCACACTCTGAGCATGCTCCTGCCTCGGGCCAAGCTCCCACCAGAATCTCCCCATGCTTGGCCTCTGTCTTAAGATAGCAGGTGACTGCGAGCTCCTGGAGAGAAGAGGCCACGGTGTTTATGTACGTGAGCACAGCTCTGTGGACACAGAAACTGCAGCCCAGGGCAGCCACATAAATATGCTTGTGTTCACGCAGCCACAGCGTTTAAGCACCTACTATGTGTTAGGTAGTAAGCAAGACACTCTGTAAGTATGATAACTAATATTTATGAATAACCTGTTAAGTAGAGATGATTACTGTACTCTGAAAGAAGAAGGTGAGATTCAAGAGGCTCAAGAGGCTGACTCTTTATCAAGGTCATGGTTAATCGCAAGCACACTCACGTTCCACGTCTCATCTGACCATAGAACCGTGCTGAGTTCATGTGATACGTAACAGTCGACTCCATGAACAACTCAGCCACAGCATCTGCTTATCAAGGTGCTCTCTGCCTTGGCCTTTGGGTCTCACCATGAATAAGCCAACCTGTACGTGTCTGCGGTGGTCCCCTGGTTCACAAACTCAATTCTATCTACGATTCTGGTCGCAAACCAAATTAGACAAGAACTGAATTCAATTTCCCCATAAGGTTAACACCGCCCCTAACTAGTGAATTTGATTTGGTTCTCATCCAACCTGGTTTGTGATCAGAATTGTGGAAAGGATTAACTGAATGAACCAAAGGACTACTGTATTTGGATTTGGCTCAGTTGCACAAAGGAAACACAAAATAATCATGGGTTTATTTTCTCTCAGGGAAAAGCTGCTCAAAGGGAGGTAGGCTTGGGGTAGAATGGAAGTCCCATGGTCGTTGAGTCCTGAGCTCTCAACTTTCTGTGTTGCCATCCTCAACGGTCATCTTACAGTCAAGGAAATCCCAACCATTATGAATACACCCTAGAAAGTAGGGAGAGAGGAAGGGAAGAAAGGAGGGAGGGAGGGAGGGACAGAGGAAGCAAGCAAGGAATGAAAGGGTGGCCCATCTTTTTCCTTTGAAGGAATGTTTCTTCTAGCATAGAGTACAGTTACTTTAGTTTATAGCCCTCACTGGCCAGAACTCCCTTCAGCTTGCAGGAGATGATTAAGCATTTTTGTTTAGGCAATGATGTGGCCCAGGTAGGTTTCATTACTAAGGAGGAAGGTTAGCAGTTAGGAATTTTTCTTTTCCTAAGATTTCATATTTTTCATAGCTCAGAAGCAAAGCTCAGACTGGGCATAGTGGTGCATGCCTGTAATCCCAGCTCTTGGGAGGCTGTTAACAGGTGGATCACTACAAGTCCGATCTAGTAGTGAGACCATGAACACCCTGTAGACCCTTCCCTGAAAATACAAAAAGTAAATAAGTAAAACACTCCATGAAATATTACACTGATTCTAAGACTTTCTAATGATCTCTTCAAACATATCTTGCAAGTTTTCAATAAGCAGAGCTGGAACAATATAAGAGATTATCTGCTGACTTGCCTTCTTTTCTAGAAAATGCCAACTAGGAGAGGCAAAACTCTTGCTTGAGATTGAAGAAGACACCAGCCTGTGAAATTCTAGGTCAGTGATGGCGAGGCTGCAGCATGGGCACTGCAGGGGGCATGGAGTGCCCTCCTGTGGGCACATGAGCCAAGCTGCCCCAGCAGTAGAGCACTGGATAACAGGTGCTTTCCCTAAACAGAAATTTGTGTGTTCAGGTTTAATTGCAGTGTTGGTATTCGGAGACAAATAGGTTCTAGATTGCAGTTTGGGCACTTGGTCTCTAAAAGGTTCACCGTCTCTGTTCTGTGTTCTCACTGGAAAACTCTAAAAACTACTACCTCTGACTAAATCACTGCCCACAGCAAACTTGCGGGCTGAATGCTCTGTCTGACACCTCTGTGCTTAGGCTAAGGAGGGCACAGCCGCTCCTCAGTGCACAGGGCAGCTCTGACCCATCCGAGCCCAATGCAGAGACCCAGCAGGGACACCAGATGGAGCACCTAGGGCAGCCATGGGCTGGGCTCTGGAAGAGCTTGATAAGACAACTTGCTCCATGCTTTTATTTTATTTATTTATTTATTTATTTATTTATTTATTTATTTGGTGGTACTGGGAACTGAACTTGGAATCTGACGCTTGCCAGGCAGGTGCTTATGTCACTGAGCTATATCCCCAGCCCTTGCTCCATGCTGGATGGGACAGCAAGAGGCATTTGGGGTGGTACTTCTCTTTCTTCTCATAAGTGGCCCCTCGGTTCTTGGTTGACCATCACTATAACAAATACTAAGATAATCATCTTACGAAAGGAAGCCTCACTTGGGCTCACCGCTGTGCAGGCTCCAGGGCACGACCAACAGGCTCCTTGCTTTGGGGCTGCGGCGAGGCAGCACCTTTGCATATGGCGGACCACAGCTCATGCCTCACGGTCAGGAAGCAAAAGAGAGGATGAGGAAGAGAGCAGAGTCCCACAGACCCCTCGAGGCGCACTGTGAAAGACCGAAGGCCCTTTCCCTGGGCTCCACCACCCAAATCTCGAGAGGTCCTGGGAGCAGAGGTCGTGTGCATCATAGAGACACACTCATTCCTAGTATGTGCTAAAATGCATAAAACACCAAAGCACTGCACATGTACATCTGCTGGACTTACATCATAAAATACATGCTTTTCAATTCATTTCAGCTACAGTCTAGAAATCATTAAAGGAAGAAACGCAAAACATTTACTAGAGTTCATGGGTCTTGGGGCCAGTGGTGCAAAGGATAACGCGTCTGACTATCTGACTACGGATCAGAAGATTCTAGAATTCATGGTACCTCTCACAGATAACATCCTATCACGAATCACATGTCTTTATAAAGCCTGTTAGATAATGCTGTGGCTTAACACTACTCATACATAAACACCCAGCCACTCAGGACTTTAAACTGATGCACCTGATAAATAACAGTATCTAAGGAACAGTTCACCTGTGATTCAGATCCACTGAGCTCCGCAAAGGGTTAAGGGCTCCAGCATTTGGCAAGAGCACCATCTGGGGACTGGGCCCCAGTACTCAACCCTTTGGGAGATGTTTATGATGCAAACTGCAGAGTTCTCAGTGAATTAGGTATAAGTTTTCTCTGGAAAAAGCAAAACAAAGCCCCAAAAAAGCCAGATTCCTGAACTGCCTGAAGTCCTACACAGGAGGTACAGGTAGGGCTTAGGAAACCGTATTTTCCCTGGTCCCCGAGGAGATGCTGATGCTGCTATCCAGGTATTATCTGAAGGCTGGTGACGGGGAAGCTCTAGCCAAATGGTTTGTGGACCAAACTCCATTTGCCACCTGTAGAGCCACTGTGGCCCGGGAAGGCGATCCAGTTTGCGTGGTGGGAGGTTCTGCAGCCATCCTCCTTTGTTCTGTTCAGCAAGTTTCTCTCCAAGCTCTCACTTCCTGACCTCGCACTTTCAGCGTATCTCCTGCTGTGCTGGTGGTGGCCACCAGCTCCCCACCAGTGTCCACATCCTGGCCCTTCCCAAGCATGAAGTCCCTTACTAGGTCACCTGTCGGCCTTCTCTTTTCCTAGCTAAATAATCCCCACCCCTCTCACCTCTTCTCTGAGGTCCTATTTTCCAACCCATCAATCATTTCATGCTTTTCTCTAAGTCCTCTCCAAGTTCTCCAGGTCTGTGTTGTCTCCCTTTGTTCCCAATTCTCCTCTTGAACAGTTTGTGTCTTATGAGATTAGAAAAAAAAAAAAATCCAAAAGGATTCAAAGGCTATTTTGACAGGATTAATTTAAGAAACCTCCCTGCGTATCCCAGCAATCCAGGAAAGAGGGCAGGTTGCATAAGAAAGGCTGAGGAAGGTACCACAATAAGGCTCTGTCATCTCTATGGCAACATACCCCAAAAGTTTCCTAAGTGCCGGCTTCGGCAGCAAGGTGTCTCTGGCCATGAGGTCCATCTGCCACCCACCAGAAGGCCAGGAGGAATGGCTGGGCCAGCAGCAGTTTTGGCCAGGCTGAGATGGCCCAACTCAGCCAGTGGGAGAAAACAGAACGGAATGTGGGAGCTCGAGCTCAGCTGAAGCAGGGAGACGGCGGCGGGTGGGGCACTGGTGACCCCTAGTGATAGCACCAGCAGCTCATCCAAAACGAAAACTGAATTTGGAGAAAACTTTTTTGAAGAGCTGCATAAAGCCTTCTCAAGGGTGTATGATATGAAAAACCAACCAGGCAGAGAAGGAAGGCGAAAGAAAGGAAGCTAGAGAGAACAGAATGTAGGAAGAGGCCGAGTTCAGTGGCTGCTCCAGACCTGGTTTCTCTGAAGAGCAGGAGGGGAAAAGGGAAAAAGACAGTAGAGCGAAGACAGGTCAGTGAAAGGGGCAGGGAAAGGAGAGAGCGATGCCCAGCAGAGCCTCAGGGCCTCGGAGGAACGGCTTCCGCACCACTGAATGAGCAGAGGCTATAAATTTTGCTCGAAAGTAAAGCAAGTGGGCAATGGATTCTAAATATTTTCTGAGCAGTACTCTCAGAGCAGCTCTGGGGGCGAGTGCACCATCCTCACCCCAACTGCCCACCGCATGTGGCTGGCCCAGACTGGGCGACTTCCAGATAGCCAAAATCTCACCTACTCAAAATCAGCGCTTCTCTCTCCTTACAGGCTATTTCTGTCTTTCCCACAAAATAGGGATCTACTCAGTCTCCACGTTTCCTGGATTTGGAGAGCAGGGGCAACTCCGGGCACTGCTACCTACTAAGTATGTCTCGTAGGAGACCAGTGAGTCTTGGGGCAACCTTTTAGTCCAGTAGATAGAGAGGGTAATTACATGGAAAAGAAATGATGTAATTGGATGACAAGAAATATCAGTTGAGTATAAAGGCCAGGCAAATAGCTCAGCGGATTGAAGCACCTGCAGCAGGCGTAGGGGCCGAGGGTTCAATCCCCAGGCCTGCCTTGCCTGCTCACCCCCCCCCCCCGGGCACACTGAGATAGCCATTGAGAGTGGGTGTGGTGGTGCACACCTGTAATCCCAGCTCTTGGGAGGCTATAAACAGGTGGATCACTATGAGTCCCATCTAGTAGTGAGACCCTGAACACCTTGTAGACCCTTCCCTAAAAAAATAAAAAAGGAAATATTAGATGAATATGAATGAATGTCTATAGCTCTTCCTGGATATTTTGAAAATGAGGGAGGTGGGACGGCAGGAGGAAGGGAGACAGGGAGGGAGAGAAAGAAAGCAAGGGTACTTCCGAAATGTTTTCTCAGATTGGAGAGAATCCGGGCATGGATGTTCCACGTCTCACTACAGTCTGTGACTGTAACGAACTGCCAGCAGGGACGTGCGATGTGTTTCATTGTGATTCTTTTATTTAGGGGAAAATAACACAAACGGACAGTGGACTGAGATCTTTCTCCTCCTTTTGGTTCAGTCCCAAACCTCCGCCCAATCGCTAATTTTGTTTATTAGCCTCTTTGCTCATTAATTAGTCCTTATGAACAGCTGGAAAGGGGATTACCCACCTTGAGCAAAGGGAATTGTGTGCTCCAGAGAGAGGTCGCGGGGAGGGGGGCGGCGCGGGGAGAGAACCCCTCCAGATACGAGATGAACCAAACCCAAGGCGTCCCAGATTAGATACATCTCTAAGAGGGCCAAGAAAGAAAACAGCTTTATCTGCCACCGTAGGGCCACCACGCTGTCCCCCACCCCCGCCCCAGCTTCTGGGTGGTTCTACTGTCTGGTATCTACTTTCATCAGGAAACAGAAATATCAGCTGCCTGCAAAACAGGGTAATGCTGTCCTGGGACCCAGAGAGGGTGGCCAGAGATAGCAGGCTGCTCTGGGTGGTACAGAAAATTGAATCCTGCGAAGAAGAAAAGGCCCAGTTCTAATCAAGCAGAACATAAAAGGCCTAGCAGCGGTCACTGTGGGCTAGCACTATCCGCCGCGGGAGAGTTTAAAACCTCCAGGCAAAGCAACCTTGTGTGTACAGGATCTCATACCTACAGTGTGAAGCAGGGCAGATGCTGTACTTTTGAGCATCAAAGGAAAGACCAAAGCTGTGTTCTAGAATGGGCTGGGCACGGGCTGGGTCTGGAGCCGAGCGACTGCAGGCAGGCAAGACAGGCTTCTGATGCATCAGTATCCGCATCTGTGGGAGGGGGCTGCTGATAGAGAAGGAGACGGTCACCCACAGCACTGGTGCATTCGGGGGTGAAGTACATGAGGCCGCGAGGTCCAGCCCCTGTCTGACAGCAGGAAAGAATTCCTTGTTCCTCTTTACAAGTGGGAGAACTCAGCCTAGAGGTCAGGTTTACATTTAGTAATGGTGGAGGACCAAGAAAACCCAGGTCACCTGACTCCTTGTGCTCTCTTTGTGTTTCATCAGAGCCCCCCAAAGTGGGGTGTCTTAAGGCTGAGGACGCTCAGCCCTGTGGGCCTCAGGCCTAGGTCCCGGGCCTGGGGCTGACCAGACCCTCGAGCCAGCCACCTCCCTCACGCCTGTTCCTCCCTGTTCCTCCCTCACGCCTGTGTAGCTGTGGTGTGCACGCTGCCTTCATGGGCTCCAAGTCACCATCACGCCTTTCGGGTTTGTACCATTCTGTGGTTTTGCAAAGACAGTTGGGGCCACAGTATTTCTAAGCCCCACTTTTTGTTGGGGTGATGAGATAAGAGAACTACTCCTTGTGTCACTCAGATGGACACAGGCACAATAAATGAGCTAAAACCTGTTACTGCCTAATGCACAAGACGTAACAGTTACCCTACTTATCCCCATGTCCCTCCACCCCCCTCTCAAGAGCCTGGTCTTAGCCACTGATGTGGGCTGCAGAGGGACCCTCTGCCTTTCCTGCCTTCAAAGCAAAGGAGATTGAGCTTCCACGCAGGCTAATTGGTACGCAATGATCTGCAGCACAGCTCAGGCTTGATTCAATTTAATGAAATGGATTCAATTTGGCCCCATTTATTGAGTGTCCAACTAAATGCAAAGTCTGGCCTTGCCCTGGTTCCTGGGTGTGGAGGAGGGCAGGACGGAGCAAGGGCAGGGTCTTGCCTTCCAGGAGCAAGATCTGAGGAGGAACTTGGCAGGTGTGGGGACTCACAGGTCTCCCTAAGACTCTGTCTCTTAACTGTGGCACGACAAGTTGGGGTTATTTATTCTGTGACGTGGGGAGCCGTCCTGGATGTTGCTGGCATCACTGCCCTCTACCCACCATATGCCAGGGCACCTACCTGTTTAGTGCAAGGACCAAAACTACCTCCACACATTATCAGATGTTTCCTAGGGGACAAATCGCCCCTGTTGTAAAAATAAAAATTCACTGCTATAACAGAATATTAAATCTCACTGATTCTACAAAAGAATGATAAACCAAGTGTTCTATGGGTCAAGAGGCAGGAAAATCTAGTAATGGCTTCACACACAAAGTGACATTTGGGCTGGGACTACAAGAGCAGTAAGGTTTTGATAAGTTCCTTTCTTCTCCCAACGAGGGGAAAATTAAGCATAGAAGATACTACAGCCCAGTGCTAGGGGACTCAGTATAACCTACAAACTATAGAGACATTCTCAAAATATTTAATGTGTATGTGAACTGCACCAGTTAGAACAGGCCCAGGAGAAGGTGGGCACAGAGTCTCGTGCCAGCGTCAACCTTTAGTGTGGGCAAAGGAGAAGTCCTGCGAGGGGTGTGGGAGACATGGTGCACCTAGGGACTTCAGAGTTGTTGAACTTTTAAAGTATTTTAACAACTGAGACATCTCCCATGCTGCCATGGGTCAGCTGAATGCCAGCCTGCTCTTGCCTTTGGAAGGGGGAGAGATTCCCCAAACCCCACCCGCTCTTGTCTTGAAGGTTAGGAGCAGCTCTGACCCAAGCATGCGGACCAGCACATTCCAGCCCGATGCCTTGTGTGGATGGCGCAGCCTATAGGAGAGAGCACGACATATGGGGAAGCGAGTGGGCCCGAGCTGATCGGTGTGCAGGCAGGAACACCCTGCTCTGCAGACCCTCACTGCCACCACGTCCCCAAGCCATGCCTCCAGAACTCAGCTTTATTTCTGCTGGGTCCTCAGCCTGCCTGAGTGTGCACCCGGGCAAGGCAGGTTTCCTCCCCAAGCAGAACCTGACAAGGGAGACCTCCAGCTCTGAGTGTGCTGAGCGTGATAGGTACAGAGTAGCCCGAGGGTATGATGCAACTGGAAGTCAAGTCCACTCTACTGTGTCCCAGAAAAGCTAAAGCAGGTGGCAGATACAGCAGAAGAAAGGTCACACTGGTATCAGTCCCCGTGTACAGGAGTGCTGTGGCTCAGCCTGGCTATTGGGACACAGGAGTAGACCCCCTTCGGTCTTTTCTATGCTGCAGTCCACAGTAGTGATGCCTCTCCTAGCCCCATGCACTGCTGGGAAAGCACACATCCAGGGGGACATTTTCCCTCTCTTGGCTGTCTGATTCTCAAAGACAGGACTCGGTTCTGCTGCTGAGTAGATGCGTGCTCCTTTTCAAAACAGTCTCTCTTGCCACCGGTGTTTCCGTCGCGGTTGCAACCGCAGGGACTCCCTGGTTCACTGGTTAGCTGCTCCTCTGGAGAAAGATGTGGCTTATCACAGCTCCAAGCAGGTAGCTGGAGAACGACCCCTGGCCGCTGGAGGAAGCACAGAGTCTGTCTGTGTAACCTTCTGCACTTCATTTCCTGCTTTGCAAGGGCACCTGTGACAGATACAGGCAGGACAGCAGCAACTTGAGGGATCTGCAGTCCTGAGGAAAGCTGCAGGGGAAGACAGGAGCTCCGGCAGTGTAAGGGTACAGAGCCATGGGGGGTGGAGAGCATCTTCTGTTTAGGAACTTAGGGCAAAGATTCCACCCAGTCCTTTCCAATAACTGTCCCGCTCTCCCCATCACAGTCTGGAGGCAACTTTCCAAGTCCTGCATCTTCCCTGGTCTCCTGGACCAATGCCGTGGTGGCCTCATGGGTGTTTGTCCCCAGATTCTCTTTCATCCAACTCTGCGCATGCGACTGTCAGCTTAGCCATGCCACAATAGGAGTAGCATTTTATCCTGCCTCTAACCACGCTCAGGAAGACCAGTGTTGTGGCCCACTATACTGGCCTTATTCCCCTACCCCTCCTCAAAGCTACAGGAGCCAGGCAGATTTCATCACCACCCTACACAGGCCTGGTCCATCCCCAGCCCCAAGCAGCCTCTGTTTCATCTCCCACTCCTGACTCCCTCTGCTTCGAAGCCCGTCCATGCTGAGGCACTGTTCCTATTCTACTCCCCGCAGGAAGTCCTCTATGCCAGAGTTCTCTCCTGACCCAGCCCAACTAGAGGCACCTAGCAGGGCTCCTGAACATCAAGCAAGGACATGTTCTTCCAGCTACACCAAGCCCTGGCCCCGAGCATGGCAGTGCCGCATGGCCTAGGAACTTAGCAAAGGCAGCAGTGGAGAAGCATTGCTAGTGTGGGACCAGGGGCTGGGGGGAGGATGGGCAAAGAAGCAGCATCTGAGAGACACAGACTTCCTGCCAAGAGGGACTGTGAATTCTCTAAGACCACATGGGCTGGCTCCCCAGCTGAGTCAGGGCACAGGAGACTGGAGAGTCAGGCAAGCACCACCGTATAGCCCAGCATCTCTTGCTATGGAGATGCCATCTCCCAGGCAGGACACTGCTGGAGGCCACCTTTGCTAAGACACCAGCCTAGCAAAGGTGGCCTCCAGCAGCCTGAAGCAGCCTAGCAGAGTGATCGTGTCCTCCTCAGAACCCCTGTTCAGCTGCTTTGCCTCCATGCAGACCCCCCACAGCACCCAGCTTTGCATTGGTAGGTGCTGGATCTACCCTTTCTTTCACAGTAACAATTCATTCTTCTTGCGTGTACGCCCTGTAAACAGAAAATACGTCTGTCTAGCAATCTTACTTGACCTTCTCTGTTCCTCTGGTGAAGTCCCTGTGAACATCATTATCCAATTTTACAGACTGGCAACACTGAGGTTCAGAGGGGCTAATTGCCTTTCCAGAGCTTGAATCAGAACCAAAAGTACATCAGGGTTGGTCCTGAGTCGGTTCTGTTTCCCTGACATTCAACTGTCCACAGAATCTTTTCCCAAACAAATACCCCGATGCTTATCCAGTGGTGCTGGTGGGTGACACACAATCCCCCTCTGGGATCGGGAGCAGGAGCTGCTACTGGCAAAGGTGGGATGACGGCAGCAAACAGCATCTACCTGGCACGTCTCGTGAAGGTTTCCAAACCCCACCACGTGTTACCAAATCTTCCTGCAACCCACACACATCAAATGCAGGCAGCTTGTTGTATATGATTGATGAAGACTTTTTTAATATAAGAATTTAATTACAGGGTAAGTGCATTTCCAGAAGGCCTGTCAACTGAGGCCTCACCACTTAACCCTTCTGACAACCTTAGGGGGAGGAGGAGGCCTCATTAACGGAGCAGGATGGGAGAAGTGAAGACACAGCCATATGGGCCAGCGTTCTCCAGTACAGCCACTCGCCAGAGGCCCTTGTGCAGGTCCTAGGACAGCGGGTAAGTGTCTAAGCCAATCGAGCCTCCCGCTGTCTACCTTCTCAACATGCTGCTGCCCAGAAAGGGAAGGCCATGGCCCTGGGGACACAGGCGACTATGCCACATTTATAGGGAAAGCCAGACGTTTCAGGCAATGCATTTGGGAGTCAGATCTCAGAGAATCAGATCAGGCACTTGGGTCTTCTGCACTGGCTAGCTAGAAAGCCTGAGGAGACAGGACAAGGGGTGGACTTCTGTCCTCAGGCCTTTCCATGGCTGGGGCCTTTCTCTCCCCTGCTCCAGACACACACTTTGTGAGCGAGGCAGTGAGTGTACGTGGGGGTAGCAGCAGGGAAGGAGGTGGATCAAGACAATGCAGAGCTGCAGATCCTACGTGGAAAGAAAGATGTCATTCTCTCTGGCCATGAGGACCACGAAGAAGCACACATGCTGTTTCCCTAGAATACACAGATGCCCAGCCAGAGGAGACATGCGCTGGAGACCAGCACTCTGGAAAGGAAGAATGGGCAAGAAGATCAAAGCACCAAGTCCCTCCACGTCACAAGATCCTTGCATGACCCACCCTCAAGAAGAGAAGGAAGGGGCCGGGGAGATGGCTTAGTGGAATAAGTGCTTCCCTGGCAAGTGCAAGGACATGAGTTCAATCCCCGGTTCCGAAAAAAAAAAAAAAAAGAAGAGAAGAAAAAGAAGGGTAGGCAAGGCCAGCAGCTTACCCACCACACCCAACTCCTGCTGAGGCCACCACAGAATCAGAATCGCCTCTGGGGCCAGGACATGGGCATGAGGATACCTGACCTGCTGCCTCTAGGTTACTTCAGCAGAAGCAAGGTGAAGGGAGGTGGTCTCTCTTTAGCCAGTGACCACTGGAGGTTGGGGAGGGAACAGTGGACAAGGTAGAATTAGAGGAGAGACTCTTAGCCATTTTGTTCCCCTTCTTCCCAAGGACATTTGACAGTGACCAGAAACCAACTGATTATTACAACTTGGGAAGATAAGGGGGTGCTGCTCACCATCCTGAAATGCATAGGTCAGCCCCTGACAACAGAGAAGTATCCATCCAAAAACGCCAACAGGATGGAAGTTGAGAGCTCTGAATTACAGTAGCAGAGGCTAAAGGAGCCTCATCATCCATGGCTACTTCCACAGGCCATACCAAGAGGCCAACAAGGAACCCCCAAGTCAGAGAAAGAACAAGAGGAAGCTTGATGGTCCTTTCCAAGGTGGAAGATTCTAATAGCCAACAGTTAGAAAGCTGTGGGGGTGGGACAGGCACAGCTCAGATGGAGGGGTGCCAGCTAGAGGGAACCAGGTGATGGTTCAGAGTAGCAGGGGATAGAAAAGAGGGAAAGTGGGTTCAGGTCTTTGGGGAGCATGTGGGCTTTTCAGGTCATTAGAAGAGGCAGGCCGCTACCCTCCGTACCTCTTCTGTTTCTCACTATTATCATAGTGATGCTCAGCTCCTCCCCCTTTTCTACTACTTGAAAGGCTGTTAGACACAGTGATTATGAGCACAGATTTTCTCGCTCAAATCCAGCATGGCCACTGGCTATTTGAGTTTGGGCAAGTTCCACGACCCTGTGAGTGCCTTAACTTCCTTATTTGTAAATGGGAAGATAACAGTGTCCTGCTTCACAGGATGGTCATGAAGCACTTAGTGGAGTGAGTGTCTGGCACATGTGGGGTGCTCAAATGGATCACTAGTAATATTGTCAGAGCCTATCCTTGGCCCAGTCGGGGACTTTTTTCAGCTTAAATGATCACCAGATGAAATGAGGTAGGTGGCTCTGGCCTTGTATCAGTATGATGAAAGAAAACATGCACAACAAGAAAGCATTCCTTACAAGCCACCAAAAACATATTTCTCACTAGAGTTTCCCAGAGAGGTCACTGAATGAGCAAACATGATTCCTAAGATGAATGTCATAGCCGGAAGCCCAGAAGGGAATTCTGGAAACTCTGGGGCTGGGGCTGTGCCTTTCTCGCCCCATTTCTGCCTCTGCTTCTCCAGAACCACCAAATCCATACACACCATTCATGGCCAGTCAGTCTTCTTTCCTCTCAAACCTGAATTTCCAGACTCCTGGTCACAGTGCACTATCTCCTGAAGCATGACTATCCATAAGCTCTTCTTCAAGGTACTGTGTGCCAGGTACATTACTCCAGATGAAAAAAAGGCCATTGATGCTAGAAAGCTACTGAAAGGCAGGTCTGTGCAACACTGTGGCCTTCTGCCCCCATCTCTCCCCAAGACCCTCTTTCTGTATTTGACCCTAGCTCTCCCCTCCATGGCAATGCCAACCAAGGGGCTGAATGACATTTTCAGAGGAAGCAGCAGCAAGGAGGGTGGGTGATCTCTCGGCGCATGCTACATCCCTACTGAAGAGGCCCCAGGGTATAGAGTCAAACATCTGTTGGCAAACTTTATTTCACTTGAGCCTCTCTACATGTCTCTTTAACCCTTAAACAAGACAATTCTGGCTGACCTCATCCTGGGGAAGCTACCTGAAGGTCTACTGAAATCTTGCATGCAGCTGACACCCATCCAAAATTACTCAGGAAGGCCACAAAACTCAGTGGATTAAAGTGCCTGCTTAGGCACACATAGGGACTGGGAGCTCGATTCCTGGAGTGCTAGGCTAGCACTGCCCCCGGTGCATGCAGAGATGGTAAATGAGACTGGGAGGGGTGGCACATGCCTGTAATCCCAGCGCTTGGGAGGTTGCAAACAGGAGGATCACTATGAGTCCAATCAGTGTAGTGAGACCCTGTAGACACTGTACTAAAAACATTAAAAAAAAAAGCCAAACTACTTCTGTATCCCAGAGCTGCAGAGGACCATTTCTCTCGCAGGACTATGGAGCCTTATCTGGCACCACCTTAAGCCTGACAACGTTTTCATTTTTCTTTTAGGAATATTTTCCAAACTTTGGAAACACACTACAAGAGCAAATTAACTCCACTCCTGGAGTGTATCTGGTACTGAAAGGCAATGTGACCTTGAGAAGGTTGCCATTGGCTCTCTGGGCCTCAGTTTCCCCACCTGACAGGTGAGGGGCTGGGATAAAATACTCGCAGTCTTTTCCAGGATTGTCACCCTTCAATTCAGTATGGGTTTGGGGATAGTCATTTATGTCACTGCTCTGTGCTAACTCAACTTCCAGAGTGTCCTACTCACAGTTAATGCTTATCTAAGAGAAATTCATTATGAAGGCATTTAGGAAGCGGGTCAGCTTCACATTTCTGCTGGGATCTGAATCCTGACATTACTGAGCTCTCTCTAGCCACATGCTCGCTTTTTGATTTTCTTTTTGTGGCGCCGGGATGGAGCCCAGGGCTTCGAGCACGCTAGGCAAGCCCTGGACACTGCACTCCATGCCCTGGCTCACCTTATTCTGGGAAGTCCAGGCCAGGACAAGCTCAGATCTATTTTCCCAGTGTTACTGAGGTCCTGAGAAAGGAAACTTCCCCGGAGACATTCTCAGCTTCAGAATGCCCCCGGCCTGGGTTCCTCTGGGAGAAATCTTCAGTGTGGCAGCCAGACGGAAGCAAGAGTTTATATTCAGCATGCCAAGCATTCTCTGGATGACTTCTAAACATAACCAGGCCTTAATATAGTGCTTCTTCTGGTGCCGACTATTCACTTGAAATCCTTGCCCACATGACTCTGAAGCCCCACTCCCGGGGGACACTATTTGCAGCCATAAACCAGGTGTTATGGCTCCATGAGAAGACAGCGCAACCGACAAAGGAAAAGGGGGTTCTTAAGTGTACTGAGTACCTCCATGTTTGGATTACTAACTTACTAAAATCTGAAGCCTCATAACTGAACTGTGGGCTGTGAACCATTGTGAAGTCTCCCCACTCTGGACCAGTAGGTCTAGATCCTGAAGGCCAGAACCCAGGATGGCCACCTGCCTCAGAAAGGAAGTGGGTCTGCAGCCTGTGGGACGCACAAGGCCCAGGAGAGAGCTGGGCTTCACCTGGCCAAGCAGGGCCCTCCCCCTGGAAGTCCACGGCCCCTGGCAGCCAGCACTGAGCTCTCCACTTTCACAGGCAGGGCTCGCTGATGGACGGGAGCTGCCTCGATGTGGTTTCTAGGACACGATTCTCTCCAGGAGGCCTTGTGAAGTCCAGGCCTGCGTTGGCTCCCTCAGCATGCAGCAAAATCTGTTTCCAACAGGCCTGGGGGAAAATCGTTTCATTCCCACCCCCTCTTCTGGGGCTCAGTATGAGGTGCAAGAGCCCAACTCTTTGTGCTCATTCCCCTAGAAGAGGTGAGGAGGGCAAAAAGGAAGGAGAAAAGGAGGGGAGGAATGGGTCTGAGGCCTGTCCTGAGGTGGAAATACAGCCTCCCACAGAAGGTGAGCAGGGATATCACTGGACAGGGCTGGCCCAGAGTGCAAGCTCAGACATGATTCTGGCAAACAGAAAACAGGAACCAGCCATGTGAGTGGGGCTCAGGGCTCCCAGAGGGTAATCTTCCCGGGATTCCAGACGCACTAGCGAGCCATGAGGCTGACCTTTGTTTTCTGAGATTCTCTGCCTAGGACCTTTCTGGGCCACAGGAGTTCCTGGGCCAGCAGTTTAGGAGCATCCCTAGGGCCTATGGACTTCTATGATGGGAGTTAGCTCCATGCAGAATTCTCTGCAAGTTTTTTCCTGCACCCACAGGTCCATATATGGAGCCAGACTTCCCACCTTATCCACTTCTGGAACGGATAAACTCCAGCAGCTGGTCAAGAGCTCAGGGCACCATCCTCAGGGCAAAACAAAACAGTGAGCCGTGTGTGTGTGTGTGTGTGTGTGTGTGTGTGTGTGTCCAGTAGGGCATGCAGATGCGGGCTCAAGTGTGAATGAGATGAAGTGATCATAAGACGGCTACACGGCCCAAAACTGCATTCCACTCGTTCCTCACTGATGACCATAGGAAAGCCCAGGCTGCAAGGAGGCAAGCAAGCCTGTATTCACTCATTCATTCATTCATCCATCCATCCAACTATCCATCCATTCCCAGAGTAATAGCATGTACCTGGAAGGCTCCCAGAGCCCTTGGGACAGCACAAGGAGCAAGGCCTACTCCTTGCCCTTCAGGAAAACAAGTGAAGAATGATATTGTAGGAGACAGATCCAAACAAGGGTACAATGCCACATAAGCAGGGGTGCCCCTGATACTGGAAGGGGTCACAGACTATGTCCCATGGGGTCTGTGAACTAGCAGAGGACTTGGGCCACATGGGGCCTGGCATTCCAAAGCGGGGGGCAGGGGAGGTACCAAGAGATAGCTCAGCAGTATAAACACCTGCTTGGCAAGTACAAGGTCCTGAGTTCAATCCTGGTACCAAAGAGAGGGGATAACACCAGTATAAATTCAGAGGCAAGGCAGGGCAAGGAATAGGCACTGCCAAGGATCCTCAAGGATGAGAAGCTAAAACGAGGCCACATTCACATTGCTTAGGGGGTTTGTGTAATGCCTGTAAATTCCTGTCATGAAGGACGCACCCAATCAGTTTGCTGTGTGTGTCCCAGTTGCCTTCTGATTTCTCCTACTATCTAAGGTGTCCCATCACCTGCGGCTTGTCCCAGTGTTTGTCTTACTGGTAGGTGAAGGAATCATTCTCCAGGTTTGGAAGGTCAGTGACTACCACAGCTTTAGATTAAGAGAAGCGCTTGGTCAAGCCCCAGTTAGCCTGACACAGGTTCAGCCTCTTTTCCTGGGGTCACAAATATTGCTATTTTTAAAATAGCAAGCCCTTGTTCCAAAGCCCTGGAGAGTGAAAACATTCCCTCTCGGACCAGTGAGAGGTAAGCTTGCCCCAGGCCTGGGGTAGGAGGTGGTACACACGTCCGTCAGTATAGCCACAGTTAGGAGACACACACCTGTGTGTACACGCACATGTGCACATATACCCTACTTTCCTCAGCTCTCCCCACAAGTAGCCACTCCAGCCTTGGTTGTCACCAGTAGGGGAGCCAGACATTGGAGGGTGGGGATCCAGAGAGCCTGAGGCTCCATGCTGACCCTTGAGGCAGCTCCAGGGATCCTGGGTGGAAAACAGGATATGCCTTCATCTTAAGCCTTCTTTGTGTCCCCTCTGGTCACCACGATAGGCTGAGTTTCTTCACAGGCTAAGTTCGGGTGTCAGAGATTATTATTATTATTTTTTAAATATTTATTTATTTATTTATGTGTGTGTGGCCAGCTCAGCCCACCAGGGGGCGGGCTGGCTGGCATGTGGTGCTGGGGGA
>NDGN011433655.1:0-13286 GCA_002564285.1 Tympanoctomys barrerae | reverse complement strand
CTTCCACAACCAGACTTTGGAAAATGAAAAAAGGGATTAAAATTCAAGTCAATAGAAGTCATTTCATTTGAAATATGTTATTTTGTGTAGCTTGGAAAGTGTGCCTAGAAATACCTGCTTACTGAAACCTTTGAGGCCACGCTATAGTGGGAGCTGTAACTTTCTGTTGATAAGTGTTGTCCCTTTGGCTATGATTATTGGTGGCAGTGGCAATGTTATTTAGAATTAGTTTTTTTTGCCCTTGACTCTAATAGAAGTGAATCATATTTTGCCATGGACTTAACATTGAGCACTGATGAAAAAAAGTAAACATTTTTTATAAGATTAGCATTACATCTTCATTTATTTCCATGACAAAGATACAGGATGATTTTCGCAGACTAAATTGCAACTTAATGCGTTGAGGGAAGAGAATTCAAAGGAGAAGCAACATGAGTGGGGGCTGAGGCTCTACAAATAAGGAGGCAACCAGATTTTGTTTAAAGAAAAGTAAGCTAGATGTACAGTTAAATACAATAATTCTTGTATGTAGGAATATAGTCTCTTTGATCAACATTTAAGCAATACAGATAAAAGCACAGGTCCTTCTTGATGTCCCCTTTTCTAATTCTACTTCTCTTTCCATAAATAAGCCATTATCAGCCTGAATAGTCCTCTGTGCTCTTTTAAGTATTCACATACAAATATGTAACAGAATGCTTAAGATTATATGGAGATTTTTTTAAAGTATGTATGATACCATACTCTACCCATTATTCTGAGACTTATTTATTCCACTTAATATATGTTAGAGTTCTTTTCAGTTTATCTCACATAGATATTTTAAATGCCTGATTAATAATATTAATATTATTAATTTAATTATTACCATTGATGTGTGCCACAGTCACTTTCCCCTTGTCACTGGGGTGAAATACCTAGTACCCAGCACTTAGGAAAGGTTTGTTTTTAGCTTACAGTTTGGTCCACAGTCAGCCAGCTCCAAGGCAGAGGGACATAGCAGAGGAAAGCTGCTCTCATGCATGGTGGCAGGAAGCAGAGAATGAAGGGCAGAGGTGGGAGGACAAATACACCCTTCAAGGTCACACTCCCATGGCCTGCCTCTTCTCACCAGACCCCACCTCTTCTATTTGGCCCCATGATTCTGTCACCTTCTGGAAGCTCTACCTGTGAGCTCATGGGCACTTTGGGAACATTGTTGATATAAAGCTCAACAATGTATGTATGACAGAATTGTTTCTAGTTATGTCAGTTGTAAGCCATGTCCCACCCTTCTGCATACTTCTTTATACCCAAGGAGGATTATTTCTAGGATAGATTCCTAAAAGTAGTATTTCTAGGTTAAAGAAGCTACATATTTGTAATTGTAGTATGAGCCACTATTTTGCCCTTCAAAATGAGTTTAATAAACTAAATTCCTACCAAATCTTTAGATTATCATTAACATTTGATAGTAAGCTTTATACTGTTTATAAATCACAGTGAATAAAAAAAAACTATGTTGTATTTTGATTTGATTAAATTTAATCTGTAATGCCTTTAAGAATATACATATTAACTAACATACACACATAAACACATACTTTGCCCAGATGATCACTGTAAATATGCTTTGATTTAGCATCAAGCTAGCACTGCCTCCAGGGCCCAATTTGAAACCAGTTTTGTGCTGGAAGCAGGGGCTTGGTGATTACTATTACAAGAAGAGAGGAAAGGGAACAGTGGTTTCTAAAAAACACCCTTCCTACTTGATGCCTGGAAGTTACCTTTGAGGAAACTAAACCTTTAAATTTAAAACCCTGACCCTTTGCTAACAGAAAGGAGTTGGTCTATAGCAGGCGAGGGTTTCATGGCTTCCAGGGTTGCTTTCAGCTCATTTGATACAGCACTGCAATTCTCCTGTGCAGTTAACTAGTTTGGCAGGGATAAACAGGGCCTTGAGGGATGAAATGTGGCAGAAAGGAAGTAGCAGAGCTGGGCAAGAGGGTGATCATACAGAAGTCTGAGCACCTCTGCGTAGCTCAAACACTGAATAATGACCTCAGCAGGAAGGCTCCCTTCCTGGCCTGGCCACCAGTTATCCTGAAAGTTACCTCACAGACCTATAACTTGATTCAGTGGGGTATTTCTGATCCAGCATTAGGCAACAGCACCCTGAATCAACTGAAATGTATTTAAAATTTCACTGAAAAGTTTAAATAGCTCCTCTGTAGTGTTAGTTAGCTAAGACCCATGAGACGAGACAACAGCCAGCTTTGAACTTTGTGCTTAGTATGAAGTTTGGATGATAAATGTGTCATGTTCTAATGACATAGGTAATAGATATAGTAATTTGATTTTATTTCATGACAGATCCATGACATCTATCCCTTCATGGTACTGCCTTGTTGTCTGGCCTGGATTCAGAAGGACTGGAAAAATAGCCTGTCTCTTCCTTAGTTGCTTAACCCTACTTCTCAAGATTCTGCTCTTTTTTTTTAATTTTATATATTTAATACAGGGTCTACAGGGTCTAACTCTGTACATCAGACTTGTAGTGATCCTCCTGTTTTCAATCTCCCAAGTTGTTGCAGCTTGTGGTACCAGGGATTGAACCCTGGTCCCTGCACTGTGCCTAAGCAGGAACTAGTCCGCTGAGCATTCTGGCCGATCTAAGATTCTGCTCTTGAGTCCCACATATTTAGGTAAGAGTAGGAGCTCACGACTTCTAAAATGGTGGTATAAAAGCAACAAATTTCTAACATCCTTTCTCCCAACCACAGGCTTTCTGGGATGGAACTCAGTAACTGTTATGCACTATAGAAATCTTTTTAAATAGGTAGTAATTCCCAGGTGTGGTGGTGCAGGCCTGTAATCCCAGCACTTGGAGGGCTGAGGGAGGAAGATTGTTGTGAGTTTTGAACTACATAGTACGACCCTGTCTCAATAAAATAGAAGTAAAAAAAAAAGTAGTAATATGCTATTTGTAGGAATTAAAAAAAAAGAGAGAGAATTCTCAGCCTTGGCCTACACTGGCATAAAGTAAGTATTGAGATTTAATACTTATTTATAGTATCATGCTATAATTATATTAATCCAGTTAAAATTAAATGAGACAGAATGGGTTTTAAATTACAAGTGTTATCATTCAATAAAGTCCATTGAGAATATTTTTAGTGCGTATTATCCCTGTCAGTTTCTAAGGGCTTATCTTCTAAATAATTGTTACTACGTCCAGATGCTTTTATGTTTTAGGCTTTCATTTCATTAGATAGGTAAATAAATATTCTCCATGGGCTAAAAATAAAAGTGTACAATGTGTCTGAACTCAGCCCTCGCCTGTGGTTCTATTTTAGGTACACTGAAAGGTGGGAGGAGAACAAGGAAGCAAATTAATCATACGGAACCACTGTGTTGTGCACTCAAGGTTTTGGTTTGCACACTGCTGTGGTTCAAACAGACACACACACACACACACACACACAGAGATACACACAGATGATGCCACTGTGGTGCTGTGAAGAGTCTGAGCCATACAGAGGGGCATAACAGAGCCAGCTCCCCCTTCCTTTCTTACAGATACAAGTGCCCGTGCCAGGACCCAGCAGGAAGGCCCAGACGTGTTTCTCTTCACCCAGGCTTGGGTATTCTGTTAAAGCTACACAAAGTGGACTAGAATAAACCTAATGCTGTCTTCACAGCAATATTTTTCTCAAATATGAGATGCCTAGAACTCAGCACAATCTTTGAGGCATACTCTCAATCACCTGTATGAGAGGAGCAGGGGATGCAGAGAACTTCTGTCTGGCACACCACCTTGAGTGAGGGCTGCTCCCACATATTTCTTTCATTTTAATTGTTTTGTGCCATTTTGGAAGATTTCTTTAGTAGCAGCAAGACAATTTCAAGTTTCCTTCTGCTTAGTACTTTTTTTTTTTGACACTTTTCTCTTGCATGGTAGATTTATATAGATCGTATCCTTAGCTATCTATAAGCTATGCTATATATGCAAATACCATTTTGATGAGAAATATTCACAAACTGTTCATAATAGCTAAAATCGTTTCAAGTCCAACCCACTAGCCCACTTGTTTGGAGCCTTATTCGTTAGTATGCATGTTCTTTCCTTGGCCCTCATTCCTCCCTCCTATTGATGGAACTCAAAGTGAGGGTCATGGAGAGGATCACTAGAGGCAACCTTCACAAAGATACTTCTTTCTGAGGGTGAGATACTATAGCAAAGTCTTTATACATTTTAACTTATCTACTCCCCTTACACTTCTGTGGCAGAGGTACTGTTACTACTCTGATTAAATTGATAAAACTCAGAGAAGTTAGGTGTCTTGTCCAGGCCCACACAGCTAGTGCTGGACAGAACAGGAACCACACCAGACTGCTGGGCTTCAGAATTCTCACCCCTAGTAGCCACATAATCCTACCTCTTTTAAATCAAAATCTCCATCCAAGATAATCACATTTCTCTGGATCAACTCCCAGCTCCTCTCAGATAACATCAACACTGGAATCCGCACTCTGAACTCCTTTCAAACTAGCATGCACTTCTAACTTCCCAGTTGTGCCCTATGGCCCCCATTCTTCCTTGTCCTGACTAAAAGCTAAGAAACCAGTCTTTCGCTGAACATTCTGCAGCTTCTGCCCTTCCCTTTCATTTTTCATCAGCCTCTGCCTCTCTATCATCCAGTCAGTCTTAATTCCTTCTCTCCACTCTCTGTGCTCCTCAGTCCTCCCACACAGGCACTAAGAAATCTTCCCTCTTGCTTCCATTTTTGTCACTCTTGTTGCTGCTCAAGAACCAGCAGTGACTTCTCTTTAATGCACATGTAGCAGTAAGAGCCTCCTAGCAGTCAGAACACACTGGGTAGCCTGTGCCCACATCCGAACTTCGTGCGTTGCCCCGTCTTTGTGAGGGCAGCCCTCTGTTTTAGCAAGGCGATCTGTTTTAAATGAGACCACTCACTCAAGCATTTAGTGTGTGCCTTCTGTCTGACAGAAAGTGACCTAGATTGTATCCAACTTCCAGAAGTGCCCTACATAGTCTAGATAAGATAAAAGGGGCACACAAATGCTATTAAGGTCCTTCGTTGCTCTTGCTGCCTTCCACCCACCAAGAACTTTTGCCCCTCTGTCGTATGCCATCCTGCCTTGGAGCCAGCTGACTGTGGGCTGACCCTTCTATGAACTGTGAGCCGCATAAACCTTCCCTCCTTTAACTTTAAAATACCTAACAGAATCAGGTATTTTGTCTCAGCAGTGAGAAAAGTAACAGACACACCAGTCAGCATTTATTGGATGACTTTGCATGTCAGGCACTGTGCAAGTTTTAAATATGACCTTTCAAAAGAAAGGAACTACTAAATTATAATAAAAAAGAAAGAAAGAAATTACTGAGATGAGGAAAAGGACATTAGAGAGAGTGGGGGAAAGAGATACATCTATGTAAGCAGGATGGTTTAGATAATTGTACTGAATTGTACTGTGGGTTTCTGCTGGTCTATGGAAGGAGCAACTAATGCTTAATTTTCTTGTCTTCTTTTTTCTTTTTTTTTTTTTTTGTCTTTTTCTCTCTTCTTAATTTTTTATAACTTTTTTCTTTCTTTTTCCAATTTTGCATGCATAAATCTAGTAATCTGAGCAACTAATTTGACAACACTATGCAATACAACAAATATGGCTGAATTCATATTATTTTGTTTAGTGAAACTCTGTATCATTTCTGATTTTTTTCTTTTTTATTACTATTTTTATTCTCTTTAAAAAGAAAAATTGCAAGAAAAGACAAAAATAAATAAATAAATATGACAGTTATAAACAAGCAGGGAAAATCATCCACCAAACTGCCTTTAGTCCTCCTAAACAGGGAATTCCAGCTGCCTGAGGGAGTGTGCGCTCCCAGGCTTGGCTTTGAGTTCCAAAGCCAGCTGCACTGGGGGCTGCTATGAGGAGCAGGCTGAAGCTACCTCTCAGCTTTCCAGAGTGGCTTTGATGTCGTTAGGCAGTAGGATGAGACATATGGCATCTTCTCCTTATGCACAAACATGGACAGGAATGGAAGTATGTCAGTGCCATTTCTTAACTTGGCCACTCTTTCTCACTGCTTTTCTACTTTCTTTTCTCTCTTTTTTTTTTCTGTTTTTCTTCCTTCTGTGTCTTTAAGTGTAGCCCTAAGTCCCACCATATCCCTGTCCTAGTGGCATAGGTCTTCTCACATCATATTAAAAATTTACTTGACTATAGCCTATATTAAACAGTCAACTCATCAGTATATCTGTCTTTTCACTTAGGATTCTACCCCAGTCCTGACAGATACTAAACAGCCACTTTTGGTGGCTGACTGGACCCTCAATGCCCCTCTGGGCCTGTGTTTGGCCCTTATAGTAATCTAGTTGCATGTACTCATTACAGACAGTGTAAAAGACTCAGACAGACCTATCTGGGTTTGAAACTCATGCCTGGCACTTACTAACTACATAACTAAATCCTCTTTCCTTTATTTCTCATGTATAAAGTAGAGATAATATCTACTTCTTAGTATTAGCAGTAGTAGGTGTGTGTTATGGTTTGTATCTAGTTGTCCCCCCAAAGCCTTGTGCAGTCATTGGGGCAGGCTTCTAGAGCTTGTGACTAATTCATGATCTAGTACTGGGATTATGGGTGTTAGTGCTACTGGGATTATGGGTGTGAGTGCTACACCAACAGATAGCCTGAATACAATATAAAGAAGGGAGAGAGGCTTGCTCTATGCTACTGCTCTTTCCTTTATTCTCTTGCTTTTTTGCTGTCTTCTGCCACCATGAACTGCTGCCCTCTGCCATGTGTCACTATGCCTTGGAGGCAGCTGAGTATGGACTGAAACCTCCACAAATTGTGAGCTAAGTAGACCTTTCCTTCCTCAACTTTGGGTGTCAGATATTATGTGCCAGCAACAGAGAAAAGTAACAAAGACAGAGTGGATAGCATGTGCAAATCTAAAATCCACTAATAATTCATGTGTGTTTTTGTCTCCTTCCTAACTGGCTATATAGAGTCTATACTCATTTTTTCTCACCTAGAACTTGGAGGGCTGACATTTTATTGGTTAGGATGGGCTAATAACAACCCCTAGAATCTCAGCATAGTTGTCTGTCAAGTTCTTAGGAGTTGTTCCAGGATCCCCACAGGCACCAAAACCCTCTGATGCCTAAGTAAGTCCCTTGTGTAATATGGTGTAGTATTTCCATATCATTTATGTATATTCTCCTATATACTTCAAATCATCTCATTTACTGTCATGACTAAGACTGATCTTTCTCCTAGATATTTAAATTTGAACTATTTCACTGTGTTCATGCTATACCTATTTTCCTAATCATTCAGGTGTTTGTTGACATCCTACTGTTAAAAATATAACATTTTGGTCTGAGCTCTAGATTGAGACTCTCTAGGTTCATGTTATGGTTCTGCCACTCACTGGCTGCGTGGTCTTGGGCAAGTTACCCAGTCATTCTATGCTTCATTTTTCTTGTCTATATAATAGGGAAGATGATAATACATGCTTTATAAGACAGGTCTGAAGATTAAATGAATTAATACCTGTCAGGTGCTTAAAATAGTATCTGGAACATAGGGAATGGTCAATAAATGTTACACATCATCATCATTTTTAGGCACAGTGGAGAATTGCAGTTTGATGCTGGCTTCAGTTTTTCTGTTTTGTTTGCTGTGCCACATGACAGGTGCTTAGTAAATATTTGCTGAGCGAAACAATGCATGGGCTCTGCTCTTGCAGAATTTGAAAGTCAGCATAACCTTGGCTTCTTGGAAAAATAAGAATCCTTCCTTCTCTTGAAGCTGCTTTGACCAACTGTAAATATTTGGCCTCCAGAATGAAGCACCCACTGACCTCTCTGTGGGTCTTCCTTCCCCATCCTCGCCAGCTCACTTTCAAACAAATTCTGGCAGCGATGCCAGTCATGGGTATCTCTGACTTCTTTCTCTTCACACGCACAGTTGGTGGCTCAGTGCATGACAATATTGAGGCTCATGCACAGAAGCTGGTAATGATAAAGTCATGGTTACATGCCAGCTTCTTCCCATGGAAATTTGGGTGACTGTCACATTGCTTAGTGTGTCATTTTGCCTCAGTGGATTTAATGTTCTTTCTTTTGGGAAGGGATAAGGGAGAGACTGACAGTACTGGTAGTGAGGTTCAGAGTGGTGTGCTCTCTGCAACAGCCTCTTCCAGACAGCTGGCTGCTTTCCCAGCCTACACATCCTGCTGCCATGCACTCAGCTGCACGAGAAGGTAGATGGGTTAGTGCAGGTGCTTCCTCTTGTAGCCTTCACCCCTTCTCTCATCCCTTCTGTGGACTTTATAAAAGGCACCTTGTAATAATATCCTGCCTACCTGTGAGCTCTTCTGGCTCCCTTTCTCCTCGGCTAGACACAGCCTCTTACTCTCCAAGAACTTCTGAAATCTATTCTTACCTCAGGGTCTGTATACCTCTATGCTTGCAGCCTCTCTGCCTAGGTATCTACAGTGTTTGGCTACTCATTTCAAAAAGGTCTCTGCCAAAATGTTACCTCTTCCAATAAGTTATTTTTGGCTGTATCTAAAATAATTTCTACATCTATTTTTCATTGGGCACTTTTTTGCATTGATATTTAGTGTGTGTGTGTGTGTGTGTGTGTGTGCGTGCATGTGTATGTGTATGTGTGTGTATTTATCTGTATGCATGTGTTTTCCCTCCCTATAGTATTGGCTCTGAGAGTACAGACTTTAATACCTAGCATGTAGCTAGCACTCAGTAACTAGGTACTAAAAGGAAGGGGAATCACTTGAAATTATCTGAGATACAGCCAACAAGGGCCTCTAGCTAAATTGAATATATGCTTTTCAGATGAAGAGATATAAATGGAAAAATGCAAGTTAAAACAGCACTGAGATTCTATCTTACCTGAAAAAGAAACCTAACACCAAGAAGTCAGCCAAGGGGCCAGCGAGATAGCTCAGCAGATTAAAGCACCTGCTTAGGCAAGCTTAGGCAAGCGCAGGGACATAGTTCAATCCCAGGTACCACATGTTGCACCAACCCCACCCCCAGGGTGGGCTGAGCCAGCCAGAGTCAGGGATAGTGGCGCCAATGGCACATGCCTGCAATCCCAGCTCTGGGGAGGCTAAGACCAGAAGGATCACAAGTCCGAGCTGCATAGTGAGACCCTGTAATAACCAAATATGCTAAAAAAATAAAAATAAATGAAAGAAGTCAGCCAATAACAAATGCTAGAGGGGCTGTAGGGAAAAAGAAATGCTTCCTCACTGTTGGTAGGAGTGCAGACTGGTACAACCACAATGAAAATCAGTGTGGAGTTTCCTTTAAAAACTGGGATTAGAGATCCCATTCAAACCAGCTATTCCCCCACTAGGTATTTTTCCAGAAGAGCTGAAAACATTATATCACAGTGATATATGTGCACCCATGTTTATAGAAGCACAATTTGTCGTAGCTAAATCCTAGAAACAACCTAGATGCCCATCAGCCAAGGAATGAATAAAGAAGATGTGGCATTTTTACACAATGGAGTATTATTTAGCTATAAAACAGGATAAAGTTGAGATGTTTGTTTGTAACTAAATGCAAGTAGAGACCATACTCTTAAGTGAAATAAATCAGACCCGAATGTGCAAACATCATATTGTCTTCTTAGTGTGAGAACCTGAAAGAGAAAAATGGAATCTGAAGGGTACAAATTTGTCTTTCTGTTTTCTTTTTTCTTCCAATATGAATAACTGGTTGGAAGACAACACAATGCATTATGAGAAGTACTGTGAAATTCATATTACTTTGTTAAGTGAAATTCTGTACACTTGTATTTTTTGTTTTAATACTCTTTTCTACTCTACAAAATAAAAAAAAAAAAATTTAAGTGATCTACACTAACTTAGGAATAAAAAAAAGAAGAAGTTGTAGGAATCAAGGTGATAAAGAAGTGACTGATACTTGGGAAGCCAGGATCTACCAAAAGCAGCATCTGTGAATATAGGCTGAACACCAGGAACAGCGTTCTCAGCCAGCTTCCCAAGTCAGACCTGGAAGGAAGAGAGGAGCGAGTCGGCACTGGTGGCCCACTGATGCTAGAAATCAGGCTGCGGCGCTCACAGAGGGTTGGGCAGGAACTAAGGAACTACGGGTGGTAAGTGTAGCTGAAGTGAGCAGACAGACTGGACAGGAGCACAGGGCAGAGAGGAAGTGTTACACAGACTTAGCACTGAGGTACACATAGACTTTGAAAGGTGACTAAGTCAGAGCTGAGGCTGAACTCATAAATTACAAAGAGGAATATGCAAAGACAGTGTTTTTCTGTCAGGTTTTCTTTCCACCAGAAATGGACTTCACTGTTGACCAGGCTCGGGGATATGGAGACACTGAAGTCAGCCTTGAAGTATGAAAAATGAAACAGAGCTGTGGCAATCAGGATGTTGGTTTGGAGAAAGTCAACCCAGTTTTTCAGGAATAATTATACCACCCAGGGCCAGTCTTTCCCCATCAACCAAGATGAGGGGTATTTTGGGTACAGTGAAAAAGAAAAAAATGAGATGGATGTACACTGCTTTTCAGAATTGTAATACTTTTTATGTTTTCTCTAAACACTTAAAAATTACATGCTTATTACAAAGTCAAAATGGAACAGAAGTACATAAATTAATAGAAATTTTAAGTCCAGACAGAAAAACCTTTAAGACATAACTGTTTCATTGAACACTATTGAATAGCCACTGTTTGCCAAGCACAAACACTTCTAGAGTACCTGCTGCCAACACAAGCACACAAACATTATTACTACACCAGTAATTTAATCAAAGCTCTTTGTCTTCCGGGACTTAAGTTCTGCTACTGTGCTATACTATATAGTGACCATTTAAATTAAATAAAATTTAAAATTTATATCCTAATCCACCAGCCATATTTGATGTGCTCAAAATTCATGTGTAGCTCATGACTACTGTATTAGGCAGCACTTATGTAGAATATTTCCATCATTTCAGGAAGTCATATTAGACAATGTTGTTGTAGAAGAATGACTTTTAACAGCATGTAATAAGTTGTTCTGTACCTGTGTATAATTTCTATATGTATGTATACATATGGTATTGTACCAGGGGTGATAAAAATAGTGTATGTGTGTGTGTGTTTGAGTCAGGGTCTTAGTTGGTCTGATGGTTGTGGGTTATTATTAAACTGATTAAACTGAGTCAGACTCTTATTATGTAGTTCAAACTAGTCTCAAATTCACCACAATCTTCCTACTTCAGCCTCCTGAGGGCTGGGACTACAGGCCTGTACCATCATGCCCAGCTTACTATATTTAAATTTTTCAAAAATTATCACAGTAAATACACATTCCATCAATCTCCCTCAAATACCCTCACTTCAGACACTTATCCTATCATTTTTACCACTTTTCTGAAGCACTTCTGGAAGTTTTCTTTTGTGTCTTCATAAGGTATGATTTAAATATATGTATGTATATATATATATATATATATATTTAAAAAACCTGAATTAAACACTCATTAATAGAAACAAATATATATATATATATAGATAGAGAGAGAGAGAGAGAGAATACAACTGCCATGACTGCCATGTACTATCCAATAAAAAGGCAAATATATAAAAACATTATGGTATCTTCTCATCTACCTTATTCACAAGATCTAGCACCATGCAATTTCTGGTTTTTCTGCAAAGTCAAAATGACTATGGAAGGTAAATATTTTACATTGATTCAGGACAGTGAGGCAGCTGTGACAGCACATCAAGATACTCATGAGAGAAGCCATCCGGGACTTCTTCCATTGTGGCAAGAATGAATAATGGGCTAAGTGTGTTCAAAGTAAGGAACGACATTTTGATTGGGGGTGGGGTATATAAATGGCAGTATGTCTGTTACTTTTTTAAAAAAAAAAGTATACTTTAACCGTATTTTTATCACTCCTTAGGTACTTTATAGCATATCTACTATACATGCTGCTCAGCAACCTATGCTTACCAGTTCACACAGCATGGTGGACATCTTTTATTCATCAGTAATAAATCAAATGCATTCTTTTTTTGTTTCTATTAATGAGTGTTTAATTCAGGTTTTTCACTATTCTAAAAAACATGCTCTAAGCATCCTTTTTTTAAATTAATTTTATTGAGAAACAAATAGGAATGAGACAGTTTCAACACCAATTAATAGGACAGTTTCAACAATTAATACATCCTTGGCACTGTACCCTGGCACATTGCTCCAAGCCTTTCCTCACGTAGATGCCATGAGTGCAGTGAGGTAACACGGTTAGCACGCTGAGCACACAGACACTGAACTGATCGTGTCTGCCTGAGAAGGCTTTGCATAACCCTGGAGTTACACTGCAAGTTGCTGCAGCCTCTAGAGCTTCGTGGTTTGATCAGCCCTGAGGTTTTCAGTTGCTTTTGGAAGTGTAGATCCCTGAAGCCACAGCCAGCTGTTTCTGTGAGTGTTGTTTTGTTTTGTGTGTTTTCCAGAGTAGTGACCCATTTTGAATTTAGCCACATGTTACATTTATTAACACCTCCTGGTTGCCTGGCCTTGCATGAGGCGCCACACCGTTCATTGCAGGCCTGAGACCTGTCCCATTTTATGAGCTCACAATGAAACCATTGTGACAATTAGACTGGGGGTGGGGGGACTACATGCCTGTTCATTAAGCCTGGGCCAAGGCTATGGGTAGTTTTGGCACTGGGAGGGAGGTTAGTGGTTGGTGCAGAAATGAAGGCAATTGTATGCTGGTGTGAAGAGAAAGCAAGTGTTACCAACCTAGATCACTAGAGTGATTGATTTCTCTCTATATAGTAAAGGCCCAGAAGAAACCCTAACAATTTGAAGTCTGTATTTCTAAAGCAACTCATGGGACTGGGGAGATGGCTCAGTAGAATAAGTGTTTCCCTGGCAAGCTCAAGGGCCTGAGTTCAATCCCCGGTTCTGAAAAAAAAAGCAACTCTTACCCTTGTGCCCTTTGTGTCTTTTCAAGAACTTGAGGAATAGAGTACTTGCTGACCTGTCAGTGTGTCTTCAGCCCTCAAATCACAGAGCTAGCTCCATGCCCCTGCTTCTTTACCATTCATCCCATCCTGCAGCAGGAGAAAACTCTACCCCAGTCCACTCCATGCCAACCTTCATGACATGGGGTGGATGTGGCGTATCCATGAAGACAGCTGTGGGCTTAAAAATGACCCTGCTCAGAAACAAGTGAAAGACTAGATACCAGGTATCTTTATGAT
>NDGN011433634.1:0-15881 GCA_002564285.1 Tympanoctomys barrerae | reverse complement strand
TGCTTAAACAAAGCTGCCAGCCTCACGTTGCTGTAGTTCGATCCCCACAAGCCTCCAGCAAGCTAAACGAGGCCTGAGGGCATGTGGAGAAAAAAAAAATCCTTGAGTCAATAGAAGGATTATGATTGTGAATAGCAATGATAGAAAATAGTAAAGGAAATATGACACTTTTTGTGTTTTAGTAAATATCAAAAAAACACCTGGATGTACACATTTAAACCCAATTAAGCTGCCCTGAGTTATCATATTCACTGCCACTGCGTAAGTTCAATTCCAGTTGAGCTTATCTAGGTGTGGTGGCCCTGCCAGGTACCTACAGTGATGCTGCCCTGCCCAGGGCAAACTTGCTGTCTCTCATTCCTTAGCGATGGTGTTGAGTGAAATGAAAATTAACCAAATTTTATAATGCTGGGCATGATTCCTGTAAACACACAATTATAGCACACGTTTTTCCTAGATAAAGAAGGGAACTTGTCTGGAACATGTACTGTTTCTTTAACTGGAGGGAAGGACGTATATTTGTTCTGGCCTTCAGTTACTGAGAAATTACCGAGTTGTGTTTAGTGTACCTCCCTTTCAGTATTGTAGGGAGTAGAGTTCACAGTGAATGTTGTTTGAAATTAAATATAAGGCACAACATAGGGCATTTGAAAAAAATAATTGAAATTAATAAATAAAGGCAACTGCTGAAGTGATTTACTGAAGAAGAGTTTCTGTGAATTCTCGGCTGGAATCAAATCATGCACCAGTGATTGAAGAAGACAGTATTTCTCTGTCTTTTCCACTTTGGTTTTGGGATTTTTCAACTGGATTATTTCATTTAAGAAAGGTCATGTCCATTGTACGACAAAAGATGTTTACATAATAAAACTGAGGTGTGACCTAAGGGACATCAGACTATTTATTGTACTTTGTATGTAAGCTTTTGGTATGGTTCTCAATTCCTTTCTCAATACTCAGGAATCAAGTTCTTATTTTTCGAATTATTATGATGATTGTTGATGTTAGTGTCTGAGTTACTTCAATACTCCTTCAATACCAATAGTAAAATAGAATAGTTTCAGTAGAAATTGATATATTATATATAAAGTAGAGCACAAAGGAACTAAGACTGGTTAGCATTTAGTACTCTGTTAACTTCTGTTCCCAGCTCAAATGAGGCATTATGTACTTTTATCTCTAATAAATAAACAACTTAAAAAGTAATTTTTATTCTGTGTGTATAGGTAGCTGATTCAGTGATTGGACTTTAAATTTTGGAAGAAGAAAAAGACAATTATAATCTGTAACTTGATGAAGGAGTAGGGATGGATTGATGGATGTTTGCTGCTGGGTATGCGTAGAAGTGGCTCCTACACAAAGAACTGCATAATTTAATGACACACTTGGATGCTTACCAAACACTCTACAACCTCAATCCTCTTATAAATGAAATAAAACACATTTTCATGGAAATGGACTGCAGTTGGCTTGAGTGGAGGATTCCTCACTTTATTTAACGTCATCAATGCCGAGCTTCTGCACCTGAACAAGACCGATGCTCTTTCTGGTCTCTACTTCAGACTCAAGTCTTCTCATCATGAGTTTACCACTTTCTTAAAAAGTACCGAACTGAGCTTTCATCAGCCTTCACCATGTCTGACCCTAACGCGCCTGAGTCACAGGATGTACATAACTTAATGAAGTGTGAGAATAAAGTGATAAACTTATCTCATTTATAATCATTATAATCCTGAACTGCCTTTTCCCCAAGTTTCTTTGGAAATTTAGTGTGTATTTTTACTGCTACTATTTCCATATCATTACTATTACTACTGTTGATATAATACATGTCATTCACTATAAATCATTAAAATATTTGGAAATTTCTAACTTCTATTTATGTTATCAACAGCACATTTTGGGAGAAAAATATATATGATCGTAAAATTTTGTAGATTTTCAAAGATTCTCTAGTTGTATAATGATAAGTAGGATTTTTACCCCTATAGAATGTTTTAATAGTGAGTATGGATAGAAAAAGTAACAGCCAACAGGAAGAAGACTGTGATGTTGGACATGTATGAGTGTGTGTGTGTGTGCTTACTCCCATTAATACTGCTTTGTGCTAATAAAGCAAGATTATAGCACTTGTTGTGTGTTTACGAAATATATATTTTGAAGAAGGGTGCATGTATCTTTCCTTATTGTTTCTTAGAATTGCAAGAAGAGTAAAACTTAAACCATTGGCAAAGCCAATTGATATTTTATATTTTTCATTTGTATGAGCAAAGATTAATTTATCCAGATAGAAATTTTTCAAAGCTTTTATTTTTTCTTCTAAGCACAATTTTGGCTAAAGATATTTTAAAATTAAACTTTTTTCATTAAAATGTATGGGTGTGCATGTGAGTACACAACTCTTCTAATATACTACAAAACTTAGCAGTAGTAGGGCTTTCCTTATATTTCTGAATGTGGAAAAGTACAATGAATCTCAGAATATGAATAAAATAAATCAAGGGTCAGTAATTTACAAAGTGCATGTTGCATTAATATATGTGTCTTATAAGCAGTCAGCCTATAAAAATAGATTGCAAGCTCTAAGAATTGAAAATTGCAAATTACATATAAAAAGTGAACTAAATAAGAGAATTTGTAGAGACACATACATTTGAAAAAAAACTAGTTGATGTTGCATAACATTGGATAATCAAATTCATTTTTCTACAATTGTTTAACATAATTTGTCTCTTAATGGTACCCGCTAGTACATTGTTCCAACGTTATATGATATATGTAGCTTATTAAGTTTCATTAATTGGTATTAGAGGAAACAAGCTACAAAAACTGGTACACACAGAAACAAATGTTGAGGCAGATGGTTGAAATTAGTGAAACATGATTAGTTGCTGAACCAGTTTAGTTAATTAGCTTTCTACATCAGAATAGTTAAAATAAATGTGTTATATTGTCTTTAGGAAATTGAAATTCAGAGGCTGATTGTCGCATATATATATTTTTAAATGATAAGCCAAACACCCAAGAACGATGGGTTCTGACTCATGACCATTAGTTGGTTCTGATGAAATACTTGGAAGGAAAAGGAAATTTCACTGTCAGAAAATAGCCAACTGCACTGACATTTTTCTAGTGCCTACACCAGAGAAAACAGAGGAGGAAGAACAAGCAAGAATTGGCTACTGTTCACAAAATTTTGTTGATACTGTTACATCTTACTGAATAATTTTCAGTGGAGCTGAAATGGAGTTTTTGCAATAACAACTTCATAAAAGCTTGTTTTGCAGTGACATTCCAGTAAAATCTGAGGTACTAAGAATGTAGTAATTTTCACATTTAGGTAATTTCTGGCTATATTACTAGGAATGGGGAGAATTCATTTTGACCTATTTTTCTTTGGCTATTTCTTATAGATTTGAGTTAGACACCCATATTCATATCATGAAAACCCAAAAGGCCTGGTGCATGCAGGTTTTGATAGAAACATGGCACATATGTTGGAAGCAATCTGATGATATTTAGAAATATTTAATGGAATTCTTCAAATTTAGGGTGTTACACGGTTCATATTTGATGAGTTTTTCTAGGTTTAGAAGAATTAATTTCTTCCCACAAAGACATTTTCTACATTTGCCTTTTAGGACAAATTTATAAACTAAATCAGAAGTAGAGTCTGGGATTTTCAGCATGTAAACTTTTCAGTGAGACAATTTTTTCAAGTATATTATGAATGAGCTTTGAGTGATCACATAGTCACTAAAATCAATCTAAGTCACTGCTATAAGCATAGATAGTTCCCTGTTTGTTTAAAAATGTTCTATTAGTGCTCCTGCGTACACTTTTAGTATGGGCAGTGTGAAGCTCCTGCCACTGGTAGTTTACCCCTTGTCCCTGCCTTCATTCCTGCTCTTGACTGAGGATAGTAGGTTGCAGTGGGGATATTTTATTCACAATAAGTTCATAGACACTATGCCAAGACCACTGTGCTTATTAAATGTTTCATATAAATGTTCTAAACTTTAAATTTTTTTCAATGGTATAAAAATGAAAATAAATTGCTAGGGTTGGCAAGATAGCTCAGCAGACTAATCACCTGCTTAGGCAAGCACAGGGTATGGGGTTCGATTCCCAGCAGCACATAGAGTGCTGGTCCTGCTCCCGGGCATGCTGGGCAGGCCACAGAGACTGTGGTGGAGCATGCCTGTAATCCCAGCTCTGGGAAGGCTGAAAACAGAAGGATCATTATGAGTCCAAATTGTGTAGTGAGACCCTGTACCAAATACATTAAAAATATAGATATGAAATTACTAAACATTTTCATATATAAAACCTAATTTAAAATAATTAGTTGTTGTTTTACTAAAGTCGTACAGAACACTATGTTGGTGCGGTTTGTACAAGCGGTCCCCAAGGGCCATGTGTTAAACAAAGGCCAGGTCTCCAGCTCATAATGTTAGTGGGAAGCAATGAGAATATAAGAGGCAGGATGTAGTTAGGTCATTAGACAGTTGGGGGCATCTCTTCAGTAGGAACTGTGAGACCCTAGCACCCAAAGTTTCTCTTTTGCTTCCTGGTTTGGGGTGAACAGCTTTGCTTGCCACGTGCTTCTGCCATGATGTGCATCGGAGGCCCAAACAATAGGACCAACTAATCTTGTATAGAAACTTCTAAAACTGTGAAATAAAACTTTTCTTTTTGTAAGTTGGCTATTCTAGGTGTTTGTTATAGTGGAAAGCTATAACACACATGCACACCACACACACACACACACACACACACACACACACAGTGGGAAGAAGTGGGTCCAATTTGATGTTTGCTATGATGGAAACTATGACATATAAAATATAGACCATTCTTAAAGTTTTGTCATGCTGTCTTTCTATTCTTCTTACTGTTTTTCAGGGAAGAAAACAATGGACCTCTTCAGTCTTACTCAGGGCTATCATATTTTACCACTCAACTCTAATACTTTGTGAAAGAAGAAAGGATGTCAAGCTGGATGTTATCTTGGTCAAATTTAGAAACTAAATCCAAATAGGCTAAAAACAATTACTTAAAAATTGAAGATTAATTTAATTTAATTTAGTTTTATTTTATCTTTATGCATTTAGTACAGGGTTTACAGCATCTACAGGGGCTCACTACGTAGTTTAGATTCATAGTGATTCTTCTGTCTTTCAGCCTCCCAAGCACTGGGATTACAGGCACGCACCACCACACCCAGTCTCATTCACCCTCTCAGTGCACACAGGGGGTGGGGCTGTCACAGCATACTGGGTATCAACGCTGGCCCCTGTGCTCTGCCAAAGCAGGTGCTTTAGTCCGCTGAGCTATCTGACTGGCCCATGATTAATTTTACCCTTAAGATAATAGATATCTTAGAAAAACATTCATAGATATCATTTATGTGAAAAATATTGAGATAAACTGAATAATCAGGATAGACTATTTTTAATATTGAGCAGCATGAGTTCACTCAAAAGAAAATATAAAACCAACGTAGCTTTTTTCTTGCACTATAATATGCCTTGGTGACTTATGTTTTTAGCCTAAAGAAGTTTCTTATGAACTCATCCTCACTAATATGTTCATTAATTAATTAATTACATACACTTTTCATTCATGCTCTAGATTTGTTATGCCTAAAGAGAAGTATTACAGGGCCAGCCAGATAGCTCAGTGGATTAAAACACAGGGAGTGGGGTTCGATTCCCACTGTGCCTTGCCCACCCCACGCCTGGAGTGTGCTGAGCCGGTGATTGAGACTGGGTGTGGTGGCACACACCTGTAATCTCAGTGCTTGGGAGGCTGAAAAACAGGAGGATCACTACGAGTCTGGTCTGTGTATTGAGACCCTGCAGATCTTGTACCAAATACATAAAAAAGATGTATTGCTGTATTCCTTATCTTTTCAGTCATTAAAAAATAATTACTAAGCATTCTTTGACTGTTCTTGTTACAAATGCTTTGCAATATAAATATAAGCAGTATTTAGAAAAGTTTTTCTAGTTTTTATGTGACAAACTATAGGCATCAGCCTATGAGCTTGTACCTGTCTGAGGGCCAATGAAGATGAAACCCAAGAGTCACAGAATTAAGTTCTAGTGGGGGGAGAGGGAGCTCCTGTCTTCCTTCAGCACAGAGCCCGAGTGCCTGGCACACATCGCTTTCATTTCCTTAGACATGGGCACAAGCAATCAGTATCAAACAGGATCCATCTGTCTCCACCATCCATGGAACATATCCAAATAGACATCAGGGTCTCACTGTATTGATTCTCCGTGTAGTGTGTCAGCACGTACACATGCCGACTTTCACAGAAGAGGTCACTTAGGTCTTAATCTTACTAACTTGTCTCCCACAGCAAACTCCTACTTTAAAAAAGAGTTAATCATTGAAATAGTTATACTCAGAAGATAGCTTAGATTTCAGTACAACTAGTATCAGTGAATTCTAAAAAAATGGAAGACTTCTGCAAAGAGAAGTCAAATTGAATTAATCACTGAGAGAGCCTAGTAAAAGAGGTTAAAACTTATTTAGGCTTGAATAGAATAAAACATTGAATAAGAAAGAATTGCTTATCATGATCAGCATCTTTGAGGCACATTGTTCTGCTTTTGAATTTGCACTTGAACTAGTTTTGACTTTTCAGACTCTATCTAATCATGAGCTAATCTTATAATAAGTCTTTCTGCCTATCTATTTATCTATCTATCTAAAGATGTATATATTGGATCATACTCATAAGTGAAATAAATCAGACTCACATGTACTAACAGTGCATGGTCTCGCTAGTACAAGAAACTGAAAGATTAAATAAAATCCAAAACGTGCTATAGATTGTAAAATGGAAAGAAAATGCGCAGAAGGAAAGAGCAATTGGGATGGGGGAAAAGAAGAAAAGAATGAATGAAGGGAAATATACGTGTATATGCGAAGATAATTGTTCTACTAATTTATATTGGCTTATTGAAAAGAACAATTAATGCCTAATTGATCAGTTTGCCTGCCTATATATGGCAATCTGAATAACTACTTTGAAGATGACTATATACATTATAACAACCATTGTTAATTTCCTCTCATCTTGTTTTGAAATTCTATATTTGTTTGATTTTTAAATTCTCTTTAAACTAAAGTATCAAAAAAGTATATATTTACATATGCTTAGGTAGAGTGCAGCAGCCAGGGTTCAATCTCTGGCATACCATGCAGGGCCCGCCCCTGGGACACAATGAGAAGGCAATTGAGACCAGGCATGGTGGTGCCTACCTGTAATCCCTGCACTTGGGAGGTTGAAAACAGGAGAATCACTATGAGTCTGATCTATGTAGTGAGACCCTGTAAAGCCTGTCCTAAATACAGAGAAAAATAAATAAATAAAAATACATATCCTATTAGCTTTATTTCTTTGGATAATTTTGACAATCACAAACTGAAAGTTAACAAATACTTAAAGGTTAAAATATGTGTTAGCAGCATAGTTTGAATCTGCGGGAAATCCTATACAAGAGGAAATATGCATGCTCTTTCCAAGGCTTATTCTAATGCTTACAGCCAATTCTAATGCTTAAGCATGATTAGGATTTGGCTGCTGCTATTAAGTTCTTTCCTCACAGGAATAAAAAGGTTTTATCACTGAAAAAGGGGCAGGCAAACCAACCAGGTAGTCTCCCTGCGACACCAAGTTGGCTGCCATTGGGGTAGAAGAGGTAGAACAGAAGCTTTATGCTCCTGGGAATGGAATAGAAGACTTACCAAACCCATTATCTTTAAGTCGTTAGAAAAAGAAAAATGACAATTGACAAAGGAATAAAACAAAACCAAGGCAGATTTTAGGCTGCCATGGTGAGAGAGGCAGGGGGAGGAACACTGAGAAAACTAGCACAAGAGACTGAAATTCCCCAGCGATGATGGAAGAATTGCACTTAGAAATAAGGTCAACGAAGCAGTCCATTTGTAGGGAAGGGAGTGAGACTTCTTTTGAGACACAAAAACGGTAGGATCTCCTGCAAGATTAGAGGAGAGCAGAAATATTGACAAAACTTCTCTGCACTGTAGACAGCAAACGACACAGAGGCAGAAAATTTCTACTATTGGAGGAACTAAAGATAATTGGTATGACCATGGAGTTCAGCTACTGCTGAAACTCCAAAGCAGCAGCGGACTGACTGAACAACTGGTAGCAATTTTTGCCAGGTGCAAACTTATCTCACTATCTTTCTTTTCTCCACATTGTCTACATTCAATCTAATGTTTAATAGAATACACAAAAAATGACAGTAACAAAAAGATCCATTATCAAGAGATAAAACAACCCAGAGTCAAACTAAGATGCAGTGTAGATCAAGGAACATCAGCTAGAGTATTTTGTAACAGCACGTAAACAATCAGCTATGTTACACAAGCTAAAGGACATAGTGGAAAACATGCATGAACAGGTGGGAAAATGGAAATTTAAGAAAAAATTAGATATCTGGAAATTAAAATTTTTAAAAATGCTAGGAGATAATTCGTCTGATGAATTCTCTGCTGAGTGTTTATCAGCGATCTGAATATGAGTGAAAAGAATGGAGGAATTTTATGTTAGACAAATTATAAATGATCAAAATGAAAAACAGAAGAGAGGCACAGGGGCTGGGGTTCGATCCCAGGCCTGGGCACCCTTCAACGGCAATTGAGACTGGGCATGGTGGCGTGCGCCTGTAATCCCAGCTCTTGGGAGGCTGTGAATAGGTGGATCACTATGAGTCTGATCTAGTAATGGGACCCTGAGCACTCTGTAGACCCTTCCCTAAAATACAAAAAAGAAAAAAAAAAGAAAGAAAGAAAGAGAGAAAGAAAAAAGAAAAAAAAAAAAGAAAAACAAAAGAGAGAAAGTGAAGAAATGACAATAGTAGGGCCCAATAGTCATATTACATTATCAGACAGTTTAATATGTATATAGTAGATGATTTAGAAGATGAGGGAGAAACTAAAGTAGAAAGCAAATATTCAAAAAACATGAAAATATTTGGAGAAAAATAATTTTCCAAAGTGAATAAAACACAGGAAATAACAGAAGTCAGAGAATTTCAAGAAGGATAAATTGAAGAATAAAATCTACTTATACACACCACAATTTAAATTCTGAAAATCAGTTTTGAAGAGGAAATTGTGAAAGTGTCCAACAGAAAAAAATGAAAGATATAATATGACAAAAATAAATATGACAACATGTTTCTTATCAGAATTTAAGTAAATCAAAAGGTAATGGATCTGTATCTTTTTGGTTGTTGTTATTTTATATTTATTTACTTAATTTATTTTAAAGAATACAAAATGGTAAAAAAAAAATTACAAGTGCTATAAAATTTCCTTAAACAAAGTAATGGGAATTCAACAATGGTTGTTGTAGTGCATAATGTTATCTTCAAATTAGTTGTTTAGGTTACCAGATACAAGCCTGCAAAATTGGAAAGAAAAATATAAGAAATTAACTTTTTCTTTTGTGCCAGGAATTGAACTCAGGACCTTGTGCTTTCCAGGCAGTAGCTAATGCCACTGAGCTATATCCCTGGCACCAGAAATTAAAAAGAAGGCAAAAAAGAACTAAAAAAAAAAAAAAATTAAGCATTGACTGTGCCTCTTAACGGAACAGCAGAGATTACCTAATTATGCAAACTGTCCTGCACATATACATAAATATCCTTTTCCCTTCTTTCTATTGTCCTTTCCCTCATCCCAGCTGTTCCCTTCCCTTGAACAGATTCTTTCCCTTTCATAGTATCTTTTGTAGCTTTCAGATTTTATTTACTTTTTCAGGTTCTCACACTAGTGAGACAATACGATGTTCGCACATGTGAATCTGATTCATTTCGCTTACCAATACAGTCTCTAGTTGCATCCATTTACTTATAAAAGCCTCAAGTTTTTTATCTTTCTTTATAGCTGAGTAATACTTCATTGTGTAAAATGCCATGTCTTTTTTATCCATCCCTTGTTTTTTTTGTTTGTTTGTTTGTTTGTTTTTGCGGAATTTAGGATTGAACTCAGGCCCTTGTGTTTGCCAGGGAAGCGCTTACTCTACTGAGCCATCTCCCTGGCCCTTCATCCCTTTGTTGATGGACATCTGGGTTGTCTCCAAGATTTAACTGTGACACATTGCCCTGCTATAAACATGTGTGCACATATTGGATCTGTATCTTTAAAGGATCTGCCAGCATCACTTTATATGAAGCAAAAATATCCTCCAATAATGAAGATAAATAAATAATAAATTTATTTAGTCACCAAAAAATGAGATGATTCTCAGCAGTGAATTCACAATAGAAATATTAAGGGGAGCTTTGAAGTAGAAGAAACAATGCATAATAGATGTTTAGGTTTGTATAAGAGACAAGAATACGGTAGTAATAAAGAGTGAGACTATAAAAGACAGATTTTTCACTGAATAATTTTAAAAGAAAATTGGGTGTCTTGATCAAAAACTGCACTGTGAAGTCTGCTGCATAATGAAAAGTACATGTTATATAGTACTATAAGAAAATTAATAGAAGAAAACTGTTATATGATATTGATAACATGTGAAGTGATATATGCTTGAAGGCAGATTGCAATAAGTTAAAGTTATATATTGTAAACCCTAGAGAAATAATTTAAATAAAGTAACCCAAATCAAACAGGCCCATAGTGAAGGTGAAATTAAATAATAAAGCACTCATCTAAGCCAAAAGGATGACAGAAGAAAAAGGGAAATAAAGAACAACAATGAAGTGACATATTTTGTAAACAAATAGTTAAAAATGTAGATTTAAAGCAAATCATAACAATGTTAAATGTAAATTGTATAAATGTGCAATGCAGTGCTAAATATTGTCAGATTGGATTAGCATGGGACTCAGCGGCATTCTAAAAGCTTCATCTGAAGTATAAGTGTACAAGTATATTTGTGCTCGCTTTGGCAGCACATATACCGAAAAAGATATGAATACATTTAGAGTAAAAGGGTGGAGAATTTGTGACTTAGACTCTGGTGAAACAAAGCTGAAGTATGGATATTAGCATCAGAAAAGCAGGCTTCCAAGAGGGCCAGCCAAATAGCTTAGTGGATTAAAGTGACTGCAAGCAGGCACAGGGGCCAGAAGTTTGATCCCCAGCCCCACCCCCGGGGCATGCTGAGACCAGCAATTGAGACTGGGCAAGGTGGTGTGCACCTGCAATCCCAGCACTTGGGAGGCTGTAAACAAGTGGATCACTATAAGTCAGATGTAGTAGTGAGACACTTAACACCCTGTAGACCCTTCCTTAAAATACAGAAAAGAGAGAGAGAGAGAAAAAAAAAAGGCTTCCAGACAGGCAAGCTTGTAAGAGACCTAGTGGATATTACATAATTCATAATAAAGGTTCCTTTAATGCAGGAAATAATGTATTTTTTTTTCAGAGAGATAAATCTGTAATTGTAACTTGAAAATTCAATATTCTTCTCTTGAAAAATGATATGTAGGGCTGAGGAGATAGCTCTGTGGTCTGAGTGCTTGCTTGACAAGGACCTGAGTTTGATCCCAGGCACCACAGGCCATGCTGGCCCTACTCCTGGGTGTGCTGAGCTGGTCACTGAGTGCTGGAAAGGCTGAAAACAGGAGGATCACTACAGTCTGAGCTGCATAGTGAGACCCTATACTAAATACATTTAAAAAAGAAAATTAGTACATGTAAGTTATCTGAAAAAACCCTAAATACCTGGAAATTAAACAATGCAGTTACAAATACATCATAGGTTAAAAAAAATCACATGGAAATTAGAAAACACTTTGACTTGAATGAAATGACAATATTGAAAAATAAATTTGGGAGATGAAGACAAATAGTTTTTTTATTATAACTATATAGCATCAAATAGTAACACAAAAGACTTTAAGGAAGCAAAAATCAGATATACAAATGTTCATCTAAGTAGTGCCTATAAAAAACAAATAAACAGAGGGAAAGTACTAAAAAAGATGAAGAAAAATCAATATACATTAAACAAGGAAAGCTAATATAAAAATTAAATCAAAATATGATTCTTTGAAGTGATTGATCAAATTGATTAGCTTTTAGCTAAATAAGGGAAAAAACCAGAGAAGATAGAAATTAGTTACATTACATTAGTCCCTACAGACACTGAAAATATTTCAACACATATATAGCCATATATTTGATAATTTAGATAAAAGTCAAAAAAAATTTTAATAACTTGAAACTACCAACCATTCTTAAGAAAGAATAAGTAAGTCTAATAGTCTGAATCCTATTAAAATACCTCAACTTTATAGTTAAAAACTTTTCAACAAAGAATGTTCTGGTTCTATATGACAACACTGGTACTGTTTTTAGTTACAGGATTGACATAATTAGGTCACTAATAATAACTAGATAGCTAATAATTTGGTAACAAATAATGAAATTATGTAACTAACACCATATTAAGGAAATACACTTGCCATAGATTATAACCCTAAACAAAATATCTAAAGTAACAGCAACTAAATTGCATAAGAAAATAAAGAAGAAATCATTTTCTAAGTTTGTAAGAAAGTTCTTTGATAAATTACACATATGCACAAAAATGAATAGTTATTAAATTGGACTTTTAAAAATTAAAACTTTTATTCTTTGAAATATACTGAGTTAAGTAAATATATAATCTATAGACTGGGAATTTTTTTTATGTATTTAGTACAGGGTCTCATTATACAGACCTGACTTATAGTGATCCTTCCTGTTTTTCAGCCTCCTAAGTGCTGGGATTACAGGTGCATGCCACTATACCCAGTCTCAATTGCTGTCTTAGGTGCCCCAGGAGGGAGGGCCTGCATGATAGGCTGGGGATTGAACCTGCCTCCTGCCCCTGCGTCTGCCTGAGCAGGCCCTTTAATCTGCTGAGCCCTTCAGCGGGCCCTCTGCGAAAAAAAAATTTTTTTTTGAGGGAGAAATATTTTTAAGGCACATCATTAGAAGGATTTATATCCTGCTTACAAATAAAATTTTACAACTAATAAAGCAAACTGTAAAAATGAAAAAGTTGTTTTTTCACTTAAAATTTAACCAACACATAAGCATACAAAAAGGAATTAAGTGCAGACTGAAACTACAATAATATAAGCTATTTACCTAAAAACTTGTCTAAAATGAAAGTAACTTGTACTCGCAAGTTATGGAACTAATGGAAGTCCACAACTAGCACAAAATGGTAAGATTATTTCAGAAAACAGTTCACTAATTTCTTATTAAGTTAAATATGGACTTGTCACTGAATTCAGAATTCTTATGTTTATAAAAAACAAGATGAAGATGTAAGAGAAAGGAAAATATACATCTCTGAAAAGATCATCTATGAAAATAACAGGTTCATAACAGCCACAACCTGGACACAACCTGATTCTCATCATCTGATGAGCAGAATGACTAATTGTTATTCTATGACTATAAATATCAGAGCGCTTGCTCTCCTGGGAGAAGGAGATTGTGATACAGGTGCAGCCCATAGAAGAACTCTTGGGCGGTGGAAAAGTTGTATTACTTGCTCTTGGTGGTAGATCCAAGGAAATTCAACACTTTTTATTTCTATGTCTGTTTTATTCTACAATAAAATGGTTGAAATACTGTGGAAAAGCAGCTCAGCGCTGAAGAAATGGCTGACTAAAACAGAAGATTTCCTTACAAGTAGAAATTTATTTTTATCAAGCACGTTACCTCGATTTTGTCAGTAAAGTATAAAGCTCTTTCCATTTGTGCACCACAAACATTGTTTGTGCCGACTGAGCGGCTGGAGCACACAGGTGCTTCTGCTCCTGGAGAACTTACTGTAAGAAGAGGCAGCTGTTATTTTTATCAGTTGGGGGTGTAGTGAGATAAACTAAATCATGCAAAGTCTTTCCTCACACAAGATTTAACCCATACGACTGGTTGAACAGGTACATGAAAGCTAAGAAGCGAGAGGGGCAGGCCCTGGAGTTAACAACAGGAGGAGGCTGCATCTGCATTTCTGAGAGGCAAATGGAGAGGCTGGGTGTCCAGAGCCTGGAACCTGCACCGAGGGTCGTCGCACTTTCTGCTTGGGTCTGGGGCCAAGGAGGAGGCACCCTCCCTGGTTTCTGTTCTAGATGAACTGGTGGTGTGTGTAAGGGGGAAGGCTCTTTCTGTTCTTCCTGCGTTTGCTTCATTCTTCAGAAAGCTTACTTTAGGATTTAGTACTAAATTTCCTCTTCCTTTTTATTTTAATCATGGGAAGTGGGGGCTCACATATGTCACTTTGTCATGATAAAGTCTTGAATAAGAGCTTAGAGATTTGTCTTTGACCTGGACATTAAAAATGTACAAACAAATATAAAAACATAATATTAGAAATAGGCTTTTAAAGAAGATATATGAGCATATGGTAAAAAGGAAATAATTTGCCAGATCTATGATCCCCACGCTTGCTTTACTGATTAAAGAACCTAATGGACTAACAGTATTTTTCTTTGGGCTCTTTGTTGATCACGACTCTAACAAGTGAACAGAAGGACTTATTTGTTAGAAATTCTGGTGAACAGCTTGCTGCAGGCTTAATTGAACAAGTTTTATTCAGTCCATACTTGTCACTTTGGCACATGAGAGGATGACAGAAAATGACCTTTATGAGGTTTTAGAGGTAGCCAGACCCAAAGAGAAAAATGTGGATTCCTAAAAGGTTCTAATTTGAAGATTGTATGTTTTACTGAACTAATGTGGAGCTGATTGATATTTGTGATCTTCAAGCTCTTCTTTGGAAATGTGCCAAAATGTAACATGACTTAAAATGATCATTTGAAAGATGTTTGTATCATATTCTAATTTTTTGGGGGATCATATTCAAAGTTTAGTGAAAGAATCAGACTAGAACATACTTATTTTGCATAATATCATTGTCACCAATTGTCAATAATAGAACAAGAAGCTAACACAAGAATAGAGAGGATCAGAATAACCTAAATCTGCCTTTGCCACTAACACAGCCAGATAGTTGAAAATTAGAAGATTTAGAGAAAGACCACAAAGACAGTTATGGGGGGAAAAAGCCTGTCAGAAATGTTGAAAATACTGAGGATAATTATTCTAAAAAAACCCACATAAGACTTTCATAATTTATTTTTAAATTTTCTGATTATTCTGTAGCTGAGAATAATTGTTCAACTTTCTCCCTACTCCCACAACATTTGACAGTGTCTACAGGAAATTTAGGTTTTTCATAACTAAAACTTAGGGTGTGAGGTAGGGATGTGATACCGGCTTTGGGCGTATGGAGGAGAGCACCGCTGCTGAACTCCTGCGTGCAAAGGACCCTTACCCAGTAGTATGCAGATGCAAATGTCAGCAATGCCAGGCTGGAAATATGGTCTCTATATCTTATTTATGGTCTCTAATTATTCAGTTGTCTATAAAGCATATTAAAATAGTTCCTTGATAGGCAAAGCTGCTTTACTATAACAGAATTACCAAAGAAACTGTCTTAAAAGCTCTCAACTACCTGTAAATATTTAACAGATTATTCTCACTTTAGATTCTAAAATTATATTTATAGAAGAAGAGAAAATGAAACATTTTGTATCATAAATGATAGTTTCTTTATAACATAACTTTTTCAACCATCAAATGCTTTAGAAGTATTATCTCTACAAATCATAAAAATGTAATTATAGACTCATTATGTAGCTAAGAAAGGGAAGTTAGGGGAGGTTAAGACAATTCAAGGTTACCTAGTGTCACCAGCATTTTAAAAATAATTTTACTGAGAAATGCATAGCAATGAGATAGTTTCAAAACAGATTAGGGGGACAGTTTCAATAATTAATACATTGCATATTGTTGTCTTCTTAGTGGTTATTCATAGTACA
>NDGN011433631.1:820-14028 GCA_002564285.1 Tympanoctomys barrerae | reverse complement strand
AAGACCCAGAAAACACAATGGCTTCCTGGAAGGCCGTGCCTAGGTCCGAGAAGGCAGCATTTGTTCCCTGTAGGGATGACAAATTTTCAGTTCACTCACGACGCCCTCAGTCTCAAAGAAGTCAGCCACCCTCCGTGAGCATTTTGACTGAAGTTCCCAAGAGCTAGAAGCCGCGTCATGCTGCAAAGTCTCTGGGCCAGTAGTGCACTTGCAACCGGGTACCAGGTTTAGGTCTAGGACAAAGTGACCTCTGTCGATTATGGGGGACAGCAGGGAAAAAACCCACTCTGCAAAGGCAGAAGCTGGGCGTTTCTGGAGTCTGCACGCCACATCCCGGGGAGCTGCGGGAGGCTGTCTCTGGGCCTCCCGTGGCTCCGTCTCACGTGAGGGCTTGAGTTCCCTCAATGGCTGTGCTCAGGTTCTAGATAAAACGTTAAACTTTTTGCATAAAAGTGAAGCACTCAAGACGTGACCATTCCCATGATGTGCCGCGTGCGCATGAGGCCGGCAGCGCGTGCGGAGTCGAGCATCCGCTCAGGGCACGCGCCAGCTGCGCGGTGGGCCGGCGGCATCTCTGCATCCGCCGGAAGAGCACGATCATCGCGCGTGCACTAATGGAGATTTCAAAAATTAAAAGGAAATGCCACTCTCGACTTTCCAACCCGTAAGTTCTTTCCACACTAAGACATTTTCTCTTGTTGCTATATTCACCTAAAGATGTTCCCTTTGGTCCGATTTCTTTTTTAAGTAATACTATTTTAATTTTATATATTTGTGGGTACAGTGTGATAGCTGTTACGTGTGTGTGAGACCATCAAATAAGAACAGGTACCATGTTCAACTCTTTAAACATGTAAACTTTTCTTCTTAATTAACATATGCTAATCACACATATTTCTGAGGTGTGGCCTGACATTTCAGCACACATACGGGTAAGTGTTTCTCCTTTCTCCCGTCTCCGCTGAAATTTTGGCAGCACACACCAGGAAGAGGCTCGTCCCATATCCGTCACTGTCTAACTTCTCCATTCCACCCAAATTCCATTTTGAACTTGGAAATCATCAAACTTACAGATGTTTTCGTGTCTTTGTTGCCTGTTTCTCTCCACAGAACCTAAGAGTCACAGAACACGGATCTTGAGGTTTTGTTCAAAGGGCACTGTGCACCTCACCCAGCACTGCAGATGGCCCCAGGTAGGAATGACTTAGGGACAAGGCTGGGGCCTCCAGGGTGAGCAGGAAAGAGATGGGAGGGGCCTCTGGGAGAGGCAGCGCCGGATCGCAGGATGGTCCAGCGGCCCTGACTCAAAGGAACTGGGTGGAGGCCATGGTAGGAGACCCTGGAGTCTCCAGAGGGGCATAACGTTTGTAAACACCAAGGCATTTGTGAACAAACATCTCTTCCTGACCCATTATTGGAAGCCTTGTGCTACACACACACACACACACACACACACACACACCCCTCATTGCCACAGCCCTGTGTGCCACAGCATCTTACCCTGCAGGAGAACAGGGAGCGCTGATCTAGGATCTGAAAAGGGGGTCAGAGGGCTGCAAGGCCTTGGAACGCTGTGTGACGTGCGACCTCCAAATTTAAGCCTCAGCCCCCTTTGCTTTCAGCTTTGCCCTCACAGCTTGACCCCAGTCACATCTAGTTCTAGATGGTGAATATGTTTGCTGCTTATTTAAATTGCAGCCTAACTTTGTGAACCACACTTTCTTTAATAAGCAGGCAAGAAGTAAATATGGGAAACATTTACTTAAAAAAAAATGGATCAATTAGCAAGTGGCAGCCCCAAGACAGCAGCCCACCCGGGGCTGTGCCGCCTGAATGAGAATGGCAGGGGCTGATTGTCCCTGGGAAGCCGGTGGTCGGTGGCCGCAATATCTACAGAGCGTGATCGTCCAGTGTTTGCCTATTGCCTTCAAAGAGCTACCCGGATCTTTTTTTTTTTTAAGAAAGAATATAATTTTAAAACCCTTAGCTTATTTTTAATTTATAGTCCTTGAAAAAAAAGAAGTGGCTGGCCCCATCATTTCTGTGCCCGGGCAAAAGCAATACATCTATATAAAAGTACAGTGATGTATTTCTGTTGCTACTATAATGTGCTGCTCCTCGCCCCGCGCGTTCTGATTCATTGGAGAGTAGCAATCATGTCGACAGGCGCTGTTCTTCGGTTCCCATCAGCGACAACTAAAGGCCAATTCAAGGTTGTGGTAGGGTCATGAATCTAACACAGCCGCTGATGGAACAATTTCCCTTGCACACCGCACTGTCAGCGGGATGCCCTGGGAACAGCCCGGCTGGCCGCTGCGTGCGGCTCTATCTTTCTGTTTTTCCTTTTGTTTTTGATCCAGTATCTGCAGCACGCAGCAAGCCAGCGCCCCTGGGGAGGAGAGAGCCAGTGTCCATGGACAACTGGCGAGGGAGAAAACTAGTACCTATGACTTCCGGGGAGGGGCACATGTCACCTGACAAAGCAGAGCGAGGGGTCCTGAGCACACAGACAGGGGAGAGAGACAGAAAGGGCTGTGTGGGGACAGGAGCTCTCCGAGCTGCACAGAGAAAATGTTCGTGGTCCCAGGGCTCCACCGATAATCAGGTAATCGGATGCCGCGGTCTCCAGCCTGTGGTTTCCTCAGCAGCAGCTGATCAGGATGCAGGCCAGGGTCCCTGTGTGGCTGGGCTCAGGCAGGTCAGAGCAGAACACCAAAGCGTGCTGCCAGCCCAGAGTGTGGGCCTGGCTCGATGGGAAACAAAGCCGGAAGACACTTCCCGGGGGAGATTTCTGTGGAGGGCTTGGTCTCCTTTGAGGGCTAAACCTCAATTTTGGGGGTTATAAAGAAATGGAGATTTTCTCATTCTGAGACACAACATTTAAACCAAAACTTGATGGAGGTGAGGTTTATTCTCACTCACGTTTCAGTCCACACTTGGCTGGCTTCATGGCAGGAAGGCCTGGAGGAAGGGCCTGGGGGACGAGGCTCACCTCGTGGTGGCCAGGGAGCTGAGCGGGAAGGGAGGCGCTGGGAGGGAGACTCAGTTCCCATACTGTGAGCTCACGACCGACAGCAAGTCAGCTATGCGCCCCGTCACCGAGGCATGCCCCGAAGCACGAGGCTCTTGGGGGACATCGAGACACAGACACGCCACCGGGCCTGGTGATGCATGCATCTAGTCCCAGCACTATGTGAAGCTGAGGCAGGAGGGCCACAAACACAAGCCCACCTGAGGCCACTTGGTGAGACCCTGCATCAAAGTAAAACATCAGGGGGCCAGCGAGATGGCTCAGCAGCATAAGCGCTTGCCTGGCAAGTGCAAAGGCCCGAGTTCAATCCCCAGTTCTGCCAAAAAAAAAAAAAAAAAAGTAAAACATCAGTTAGAAGGGCCATGGGTGCAGCTCAGTGGAAGGACCTCCCTGAGTTTGGTCCCCAGTACCACAAAAAAGATGAGAGAAAGAACCAGGAAGGTGGGGTGAGGGAAAGTGTGGGGAAGGCTGTGGCATAGGGCTGCTCCTGCAGATAGTCCTGAGGGACAGCCCCAAGGGCACAGTGTCTGCTATGCCTCTTCTATGTGTTTAATTTTTGTCACTTGTTTAATAGTCATACCACTTAGGTAATTTTGAAGCTTTATTTTTAAAACTTAATGCTTCTATCTGAGCATTTTCCTATGCTGTTATAAACTCTCAATAAATATCATTTGAATGGATGTTTAATGTTTCAACAAGTGGATATCCAGAATTTACTCAATGATTCTTTTATGACCAGACATTAGGTGGTTTTCAGCTTTTATTATTACAAATAATGTCATGAAAATATTTTCCATGACATTTCCCACAGTTTAGCCTATTTCCCTGGGCCAGATTTACATAAGGAGGATGACGGGGTCAGAGGGACGGAAGCCTTCAAGCTGCAGAGGTCCCGTGGTGCCCTTTCCGCGGTGCGTGGCCACACGGGAGACTCAGGGAGCCAAACTGCACAGTGCCGAGAGCATTTATGAACCGGCAGGGCTTCTCGACCCCAGTGCCGTGGGCCTTCAGGCTGGCTGATCCTTTGCCATGGTGGCTGCCCCCCCACCACAGGACGCCAGCACCAACCCCGATCTCTGCAGCCCTTGGTCCAGGACCCAGCTCTGGCTTTGTGAATGGAAAATGTTCCAGGCTCTGCGGAGTGTCCCCAGGGAGGGCAGGCAGGAACATCCCCACCAACTGAGACCGCCTGTCCTGCGCGAGTCCAGCTGCAGCTTGTCCTCCAGTGCGCCGTGCACTTCCAAGCCGATGTGGGCAAGGCCCTGGTCTCCCCAGCTGGCCCCATGCTCCTTGCAGGCTAAGGACAGTGGTGTGTGGCTGGGGCTGCTCAGGTGGTCAGCAGGCAGCGATGGCGGCCGTGGCAAGCTGGACTGCCTGGCTGGTGTTTGGAACGTTCATTTTCAAGGCTGATGACTTTCCAGCTAGGACTTGTTTTTAGGAAAGTGTGGGACTAGAGATTCACGATAAAGACTGTGCTGCTGCTGCTTCTGCTGCCTGTGCAAAGACCCGGCCTTTGTACGTGAATGAAAAGTGGAGGAGTTGGGTAAATCACTGAAATTCATTCACTAATCCATTTGGTGCTTGCCGAGCCTCACCGTGTGCATCAGGCCCTGTTCAGCTGGGGCAGCGGTGCTCACCTGGAGCCCTAAGTCCGCGGGGGCTGAGGCAGGTGGACGCCAAGCTCAAGGGCAGCCTGGGCAGCAGTGAGCGCCTGTCCCACATGTCTGGGAAGGGCAGGGGGGTGCTCAGTGGTGGCCCAGACCTGGGTTCAGAAAGCTGCAGGACTGCTCACAGCAGCAGCCAACATACAACGGCTCTCCCCGTGGGGCGCTTACTTGGCTGAGGAGACGAACCACACGCAGACCGACAAAGTGGACTCTGCAGTGGACCAGCCAAGGAGGCAGAACTTTGGGGGCAGGGGAGGTCGGAACATGTGACAGCGAGCTCGGGGGTCTTCACAGTGCAAGCGAGACTGAGGCTTGCTTTTGCTGTGTGGGCACTGTGGGAGGACGGGGTGGGGGTGGATAACACACCCGGAGGACTTTGAGCTGTAACAGGTCTGGGACCCTCAGGACTCAAGGTAGGCCCATGTCCCTGGAAGAGCTGGAGAAGGGACAGGGATGGGTGAGTTTCCCTGGCTGGCTGCTGGCCTGAGGACGTGGCAGTTAGGGAGATGCTGCTTTTACTGTGAGTGAGATGGAAGGCACAGAGCTGTCTGTTCGTGCTCTTTAAACTGAGCAAAGGGGAACAGGAGTTGTCAGTGCCTGTCCAAGGGTCTGATGCAGGGGTTGCGCCTGCTGCTCCTTGTAGCAGGGCCACTCGAGTCTGACACAGACCTTGGGAGCCTCCTGCTGCTCTGTGGAGAGGCTGGCCCTGGCTCAAAGCCAAGGTTTGGGATCAATTACAGAGCTGATTTCAGGGGTGAGCACCGAGATCTCCAGCGCAGACAGACGGGCTTCCCTCACGCTTGCCCGGTGTCTCCTTACAACATGGAGCTTGACCTTCTCCTTCCTTCCTATCAGCAACAAGGCTGTGGAAGGCTGCTGGTGGGCGGTAAGCCCACTCCTCCTTCTCCATAGAGAGGCTGGTGAAATGAAATTGGTGTGCAAAACTAAGACAGCCCCTGACAGAACCAAGTGGTGCCTGCAAGTTCCAGGGCTCTGATCCACATCTCAACCACCAGTGCTGAGGGGGAGGGGACCGCCCGCTGACGGGCATCTCCCCTCTTAAGGAGTGTCGGATGATGGCTTTCTTGGTTAGCCTCTCTCTAAGGCATGCACTTCTCAGTCGTCTTTCTTCCAGTTTTAAGACTCCAATTTAAGGTGTTCCTATAAGCACATCTACAGGCAACGACACACACTTGAAAGCTTTTAGCCTGTAGTCCAACTTGGCAGCAGTCAGGGCTCATTCCAGGGGAGAATCCAGCATGCATGCAGTGGGGGCGAGTGCCCCCTGCACTCGGCTCTCGGGTGGTGCGGCCTCCTCCTGCATGGGGTCAGCCGCAGGCTGCTGCGGATGTGTCCCTGGAGCTCCCACATCTGTGGAAGGCGGGGGAGACGGGTTGCTCAGTACCATTGAGGGGGCAGCACCAGAGACGACTCTGCAAGCCTCCAAGTTTCTAAGCAGCTCTTCACGTTTTGTGAAAGTGACTAATCCAATGCTCCTCCCTGCTATCCACCTCAGAGTCATCACAGCGAGACCTGCCCGAGGACGGAGGAGGGCACCTCCTGAGATTCCTCTCTGCGCTTCACCTCCATGGGTTCTCCACAGCACCCTGTGGTTCTCCCTGAGCTCCACCTTCAGGCCAGGGAGGAGCGTCCTCTTGAGATGAAGAGGTCCGCTACCCCTTCGTCACTCACCAGCACTCCAGGGAGTGTCCCCTCAGAGTCCCTTGGGCTCCTCGGGTAGAATAGGCCAGCCTGATGACCTTCAGTCTTTGTCACCTGATAAGTCTCTCTAGAACCTCCAAAGAGGAAAAGCCGTACATCTCAGTGGACACCCATCTCTCTTCCCAACTGGGTATGGTCCAGCCCTTGGTAGGGCGCCACACATTTCCACCGATCACCTTGGGGATGTCATCACACAGGGCTCCCTGCCCTGCTCCCTGCTCCCTGCTCCCTGTGGCAATGCCAGGACCACAGAGAGCACTCCTGACACCCCAGGGAGCCTGGTGTGCGGCCACTTCCTCAGCAGGACGGGCTGGGCCAGGAGCAGCAGCTGGGGAGCGAGCACTATAGCTTTAGCTGCTCTTGTTTCCTGAGATAATTTCTACCTGCTCACGTGGACAAAGCCCAGCCTTGAGCCAGCTGAACGACCTAGAGCCGTCTACACCCCTGTACTATATCCTAATGGAAGGCAGCTCAAGTATTTTCTCCTACCAAATTCACAACCTGGAGCAGCATCCCCAGCAAGTCAGCCCCCTCTGCCACGTGCTCGCTCAGGAAAGGAGAGCTCCAGAAGGAAGGCCCAACAGACAAAATAAGGGCCCAAGCTGCAAGAGGAATTTCTGCTGACTCTGGATGGTGCAATGAAACTAAAGCAGAACTGTATGAAGTCTCCTCTTAGACCACGAAGGAGTAGTCTGGCAAATGAAACAAAATGATCTGAGGAAAAGCAAGTCATTTACTTTCTCAGTGCTCTACAACTTCGCAACCTCAGAGTCGCGTGGGTGTCTGGGAGGCACCTGCTTCCGAGCGCCCTCTGGATCTCTAAGCCAGGCCCTAGCCCATGAGGGCAGGGTCTAGGAAGCCTCTGCCTTTGTGGAAGCCACAATGTGGAAGATGAGCAGCTGCACTGCAGAGACAGCCGTGTGGCAAGGGGACCGCAGCATCCTGCAACCACGCTGGGCGGAGGAGGGCTCAGGACGCTGTCGAGATGGGAGCTGCCGCCGCCTGCTCCTCCTCCTCCTCCTCTTCCTCCTTGTCCTCCTCCTCTACCTCCCTTATCTTCCTTCTCTTCCTTTTATCTTTCTCCCCTTCCTTCTCCCCTACCCCTTCTTCTCCTCCTCTTTCTCTATCTTTCTCTTCTTTTTCTCTGCACAAGGCTCTACGTAACTGAGAACCCAGAACATTCCAACTTCCTCCTCAGTTGCCAGTGAGAGGGTGACCAGTTACCATGTCACAGTGGGAACCCCAAAGGTGGAAACTCCCTCAGGCCCCAGGCACCCTTCAGCCATGGGAAGGGGAAGCATTGCCTCGTACTTTCTTGGCTCTGGGGAGGGCCGATCCCTGGCAGTCCAGGGAGCCCAGCCTGGCTATCGAGGCCCAGAGGTTGTTTTCTGAACAAGTTCAAATTTGAGCTGGCTCTTGATTAGGCTGAAGAGCAGGAGTGTTGGGCATGGAGTAAAAGTCAACCTTCCCAAGTACAGAAGCAAGAGCCGAGGGGAGAGAGCCAGTGAGAGACTCAGGGACAGAGGAGGGCCAGCTGCCAGCTCGCAGCCCGCACTGGGCAGAGGCAGTGGCTCCGACGGTGCTTCTTGGCACAGTGTAAGGAGGAGCTGGACTAGATCTAAATGCAGCCAACCATCGATCTCTTCTCTGTGCGCTGGACATGGCTTTTTATTAAAGAAAGCAGATAGTCAATAGTGTTAACTAGTAATGGGAATTGACTCTTCACTAATTGCATAGACCTCAGCATTAATACGCTTTCGGGGAACTTGGGCTCCAGGTCCCGCGGATCAATCCCGAAGTTTTTCTCCAACTCTTTCTGCTCAGTGGATATGAGTGTCATTATAATGAGAACTTTGCTCATCTCTTCTTTTTAATTCATAAGTGGATTAAAGAATTTCCCTTTATCCCAGAAGCCCGTATAAAGGAAGAGTTTCAGGATCTGTAAAACATGGAGACACTTCGGGTCTGGCTGGCTTTGGAGGCCTTGGTGCTGGTTGTGCAGGATCTAGTTGCAGGTGCTTAGACCAACACAGCTTCCAGCACCTGGGGGCTCTGGCCTCCCCCGCGGGGTTCTCTGAAGCAGCGGTGGGAGACTCCATCACTACTGTAATGCTCCTTTGTTAGATTGATTAGATGTAAATAGGCCCTCAGGCAGGTGCTGGGCTCACGCAGGGGCCTTGAGCTGCGAGGGTCTCTCTGTGGGCTGGCCCAGAGACCCGCAGCACGGGTACCACACCCTGCCACATGGGTGCTTGTCCTGGAGCTTCCAGCGTGGCCAGTGTCCCCCTACCCTTGGCCCCCGGGGTGCCTCGGCAGATTCCTCCGTTACTCCCAGGAGATGAAAGGGTCCACCCACACGTGCGGCCGAGGGGAGCAGAGTCTGGTGGACCCCGCTTCTCTCAAGGCTACCCCTCTCTAGCTTGTGGCGTTAACTTGGTTCCTCCAAGGCTCTACACCTTCATCTGAAAGAAATAAGAAGAAAGGAAGCGGAAATATGTTTCATCGGAATGTTGAGAAACTGAGGTAAAGCGCCACTGCCCAGCGTTCAGTGCGCTGAGGGCCCCTAACCGAACGGGAGCCGACGTGTGTGCGGGCGCTCGCTAGATGGAAGGTGTGCGGAGGGGCGCTCTGCTTTGTCTGATTTTGCTCCTACTACGTGCCAGGACCTGCGGTGCACAAGCATACAGACACCTGACTTCATGGAGGGCAGCTGGGCGGGGACGCTGGCCGCAAACAAGCCACGGAGTGAGACCGGATGAAAGGGCAACTGCGCATGCTGCTAACTGCCACGACAGAAACTAAGCAAGAGGAGGCGGGGCACCCACACGGGGCAAGCAGACACAGACAGAGAACAATGGAGAGGGAGATGCTAAGACGCGAGGGGCAGGAAAGGGACACGTGAGCGCCACATCTGCCCCGTTCCTGCCCGAGGCCTGCGTCATCTCGCCGGTCCGCCTGACGGCTCGTGCTGTGGACTCGCCCACCTCGAGGTGTGCTGAGGTCCTTTCTGTCCTTCTTCCCCCCACCCAAGGCGAGGACTTCGCTTCCAACGCGAGCCCGAGCTCCTGGAAGTTTCCTGTGACACTCCCACTTGAAGGAGTCGGGAAAGAGCCTTCCTTGCCTTCCTTCTGGACCTGCCAGCCTGTTTCCAGAAGTGAACAGCACGGGTTCAGACGTGGCCCGCCGGGACAGAACCTCCGCTCACCGTGCGGCTCCACGGGGCGTTCCACCCCACACTGCCGCATTGCATTATTTTCAACTGTAGAAAGTCTTTGATGCCCCTATCTCTTACCAGGCTGTAATTTGAAAGTAATAGCATTTGGGCCAAGCTCAGGAGCTCTAAGTTGCTGCTGAGGGCTTGGTGGGCCTGGAGGTAATTGGTTTTACTCAGTTGCTGATGCTTCACTTGGACAAATGAGAAATCAAACTACAGCTCAGTTTGCAGAAAAGCCCGCGTCAGCAGTTTAGTCTGAGTACTATTTCAGAGCTTGTTATGTTATTGGCAATAAAATGCAACTAATATACTGTTAATTAATATTGCATCCTACAGCTAATTTGTCACATTATTAATCAGAGTGATAAAGCCAAGGAATGCGTGGCTCACCTTTAGCATCTTTTCATCTCTTAAATACTTGCATTCGTGCAGAAATACACGTTTTGGTCAACACTGCCAAGTGTCTGGTTGTTCGATATGAGTGGATTCTATTTTCAAACAGTAACTTGCCCCTCAGGAACATTTTATTTAGCAAGACAGGACTTAAAGTGAAAGGGTAACCATTTCTGATCGTAACCTTGGCTTTGTGCTTCTGGTAATTATCCTTTAATTGCATTACCCTATTTGAAATAGAGTTGTAATTGGAAAAAAACAATTTGACATTCCCTGATGCTTACCCTGACATGCACTATTTGCTTTTTATTCAAATGTAAATTTTCTCCATAATACTATCAAAGAAAGAAAAAATTAAGCAAAATTGAAATGTCAGTAGCAATTTCTGACATGCGGGCAGCATCCTTCACCGTGCTGTCTGGAAGGCACGACTTTCACTTCAGATGGGGAAAAAATCGAACTATGAAATTAGCACACTCCAAGGCAGAGAAAAGAGGGAGGGCAGAGCCTCGGACCCTCCCCCGGGATTGCAACCACTTTGCAAGATGACTTCAAAATATCAGTGAGGCAGCCAGCTCCAGTTTTGGATGAATAAGCCTTCTTGCTGACAATGAGAATGCTTTTCCTTGCAAGACCAGAGTAGAGGCCTCTCAGTGTCGCTGTGCTTCTCTGTAGGCATCCTGAAGGTGTGATTTAATTTGGTGCACGTGTTAGGCAGCCCGGAAGACGGTTCCAGCCTCTCTGTCTCCTGATACTCACTTTCTTTTATAATCCCTTCCTTTGATTGTGGACTGGACCTTTTGACTCGCTTCTAATGACTAGAACATGGCAAAAGTAATGGCATGTCACTTCTGAGATTAGGTTACACAAAGCACAGTGGGCCCTGCCTCGGGCTTCTCTGCCCAGCTCTGCCTGCTGCTCACGTCTGGGCAGCTGGCTGCCACACTGCTTGGTGCCCTGTGGCCTGTGGCCAGCCATGTGGGGCTGAGGGAAGACACAACCACAAACTGGTGAAAGATGATGCCAGTCACCAGGAGTGGAGCTGACACTCATCGTATCATAGCGACCTTGAGTCACAGACACCGCAGGAAGCGGCATTAGGGTCCCTCAGCCACAGAATCTGTGGTGTGGTAGGTGTTTGTTATTCACAGATACTGAGTACAGAAGAAATGTGTTCTACAGTAACAGATAAAGAAGACGGTGAGCGAGGCCCTCTGCCACGTCCACAGCTCTGGCTACAGCGGGCTTGGTTTGCTCAGAAATGGGTGGAGGAAAACAGAGGCTAGGAAGGCACCTCGGCGTCTGCATGTCCCCACTCCTCACAGGTGGACGTGGCTCACAGAAGGTTTGCGCTGGCATAGGCGCAGAGATGGCACCAAGGACACGCCCACTGGTCAGGGGCCTTTCAGTCCACGGCTGGGGAAAACTCCAGCGTGGGGAGCCGGGTGCTGGCAGCCGGGATGGGCCCTAACCTGTGCGTTTTGTGTGGCCCCAGGTCTGTGTAAGCTTGAAAGCCCCTGGAGTCCCTCAGCTCCTGGGACAGCCTGGGAGACACTGGTGAAGCGAACAGGACAAGCACGGGTGACAGGTGAGGGCGGCCTGGGAGGCACAGAAGCTGGGACCCTTCGGTCCTGAGTGGCAGGAATCAACTTACAACAGACAATCTCCACAACTGACTTGAGGTTTCAAACCTTCCCACGTTTTGAAATAGTGCTTAGGGCTTAGTAGATTTCTAGCAGCACAGGACTGCAAGTTTTCTGTCACTGAAGACTTTAAGGACATTTTCAGGTCAGAGTGAGCAAAACATGTTTTTAGGTCAAGTGAGTGTGGAGCAGGTAAAGGCTCGGAGCGAGTTGAGGGGAAGGATGCACTGGGCACACGCTGGCCATGGGAAGCTGCCACCCAGGAGGCAGGGGCTGCGGGACCAGCGTTCCCTGCACGTGGCCCAAGTGCTCGGCAGGTGGCACCACTCAGATCATTCTTCATTCTTCTCAGATGAAGACGTAGAAACAACAACTAAGTACGGGGAAAAATGTTCAGCATCACTGGTCACTGGAGAGATGCAAATTTAAACCACACTGAGATTCCATCTCACTCCAGAAAGAGTGGCTATCATCAAGAAAACAATTAATAACAAATGGAAGGGTCTTGTCCTTCTCTACTGTCGGTGGGAGTGCAGACTGTGCAAACACTGTGGAAATCAGTGCGGGGATTCCCAGAAACTAGGACTGGGGTCCACTGGACCTCGGCGTTCACTTCTTGGCATTTTTCTCAATTAAAAGCATCACAGCACAGTGCTGCATGCAGGTTCACGTTTGTAGGAACAGTTCGTAATAGCTCAGTCTTGACAACAGCCCAAATCCCCATCAGCCAAGGAATGAAGAAAGCTGTGATTCTTTTTTACACAATGGTGTACTACTTCGTCATAAAGAAGGATAAACCTGAGACATTTCTAGGTGAATAGATGCACCTGGAGGCCATACTCAAGTGAAATAAATTGAACACACGTGTGTAAATACCACATTGTTTCTCTGGCGAGAGAAACAAAAAGTGCAAATAAGGTCTCCAATGTATGATAGATACTACGAAACAGGAACAAAATGCTCAATTTCGAAGGGGAACTAGGGTGGGGGAAGGGGAGGAAGGAAGGGAAGAGAAAAAAGAGACAACAAAGAAAATGGAAAAAGAGCATTTGTAAATGAGGAGAAGGAGGATTGAGGGAAAGATAAGGAAATGTGGAAAACAGAGGAGATGAGACAAATCGCATACAGGCACAAAGGCCCTTTGATTAAGGTGATCATTATGTATACTTTAAATGTAGCAATAAAGTTAATAAGAAAGTAACATTAAGTGTGAAATGAATAAACAGCATGGAGCAAATTTTGTACAACAAAAATAATAAAAGTTATTGATTTAAAATATACTAATATTATAAAATTAGCCATGGTTATCACCGAAGAAAAGTAATATAAATGCTATTTTCTGTATCTTTCAAGAACTTTTTCTTTAGACATTAATTACAAAAGAGAAAGACAAAAAAGCAACCAGGAAAAAAGAAGCAAAGAAAGAAGAAAAAGGAAAAGAGTAAAGTTCAGAGAAAGCGGGCAAGAATCAGGTAAGCACCAGTGCATTCTGCTCTTTAATAAGACCGCCTCGTGGGCCACCCTCCCTCACGCCCCGC
>NDGN011433630.1:0-11355 GCA_002564285.1 Tympanoctomys barrerae | reverse complement strand
GGATTCAGGGGACATGGGTTCTATGCTTAGCTTGTCCAAGAGATTTTAATATTCTTCTACCAGATAACTTAAATCTAAGAGGTCTTATTTTACTTTCCTTTAGGAGGAAATTATAAAATGAGATGATTATTCAAGCCCTCTGGTCATCTTAAAAGTCTATGATATAGTGTATTTTTGTTGTAAATTAATTATATTAAATTAAAATTTTCCTATGACTTTTTAAGGAAGGCACACAGATAAAATATCTAAGTATGGCAATGAAATAATTATACTACTGTTGCACATATACACATACATAAACATATATTTTTATAATTTCTGGACTTCTGCTAACATGCTATCGAAATACTGTTTTCTTCAGGTAAAGAAATTCACATATTTTCAGGTAAATATGTACATGTACAACTAGTGAATGGCATATTTATTTAATTCAGAATAGTAGTTCAAATGGTACCCTATTTGATTGGGTATGAACATTAAAAGTAAGATGATAACAAGGACTTTCATGTTTCTGTATACATTTCCACTTTTTGTTGTATTCCAAATAATTTCTGGCCTCCTAAGTACAAATCATACCTTATGCTTTTATTTTTCCTCACAAGACTGGGCATCGTGGCACATGCCTGTAATCCCAGCACTTGGGAGGCTGTAAACAGGAGAAACACTGTGAGTCTGATCTAGTAGTGAGACCCTGAACACCCTGTAGATCCTTCCCTAAAAAAATAGAAAAAAATTGTGCTTAAAGTTAATCTTATCTAAATATTATACCTTGTTTATTAAGAACAAAGACATTTCTCAATCATAAATCCATAATTAATTCCAACATAAAGCCTCATCTTTCTTTTTTTTTCTGAGAGCAGTGCTGTGTTTTCAGAGAGATAGTGTGATGCAGTAGAAAGAATCCTGAAGGTTTCATCAAAACTTATGATGTGTTTAAATTTTATAAAATTATTACAGTGACATGCACATCAATAATGCTACTCAAGACACTCCTTGTTTCAAACACAATTATCCTACCATTCTTCCCCCTTACTGAAGCAGTCTTGGAAGGCCTTTTTCACGTTCATCTTTATGAACTGTGCTAAAAAATGTGGGTAAATACTATTGTCACATGTCATCCAACAGAGTGGCAAGCTTGTAAAAACATTACAGTGTGACTTCATCGATGCACTTATTCAGCAGATATGATAGTGTAATTTCTAGCTCTTTCCCAAAGTCAAAATAATCATGAAAAGTAAATATTTTGATTTGATTCCATCTATTAAGGCAGCCATAACAGCACAACTAAAGATATTCATGAGTGAAGACCTGTAAAACTACTTTGGAAAGGAGTGAGAATGATGAAATAAATATGTTTGAAGCAAGTCTTTTGAGGTGAATTAATGAGAATGTATCTTTTACTCTAATAATTTTTAAACCATCTAAACATTCACAGGAATTTTCAATAATAACAAGTAGAGCTACATATAGGTTGTATCCCAACTCTGCCATATACAGATTGGGGTGAAGTGGAAACAAATGACTGATCCTTGATGTCTCTGTCTTTGTTCATGAAATGGATATTAAATATTTATTTCAGTGGAATTATACATCTCAGTTTTTCTTCTTTCCTTTCACTGGAATTTATACTCGGAAGGAATGTTGCCTGATATGTTAATAGCCTTTTTTTCCAACCATGTAAGCTACTGCTTGGTACAGAATAGTGAATCTATATAATTAGTATAATGAATAAATAATAAACACCAAGTAAGTATTTCACATTTTGTGAATACCATCAACATATCATCATTCAGCACCTTTTGAAAGTTATGTATATTTATTATTTACTTTTTTGTGTTGAATCAGTACAATTTCTCCTGTTTTGGCTCTCAGTAAGTACTTGGCGACTGGCTATGTATAAAAATATATAGCCATAAATACGAAATTACATAATTTATTATTTAACTTTATTATCTAAGAAAACAAGTCTAGAATTACATTGAAAGCTTAGTTAGTGATATTTTTCCCTAGAGACTACAAATTCACAGTTCATTTCTCATAATCCAACTTGAGATTATCAGCAGCCTCTAGGCTCCTCATGCCACATATATTTAGTTTTGTAGTAGCCATTTTTAATTATATTCTATTACCCTTCAAAGACCATAAAATAACAATATGTCACATTTTAATAATGCCCCAGAGAAAATTATTTCTAAAACATGAGTGTTTAACAGAATCAAATTTACAAGACGTGTGTATTAAAAGGGATGACATTATTAACAGGAATCTACAGTGAAACTTCATTGATTCCATGACATTAGTTTCAAACACTTATCTCCTTCTCAACTCAATCTACCTTTGTAGGAAAATTTTCCCACTATCCAATGAACCAAGTGTATTTTGGAAAGATAAAGTCCTGTCATTCTAAACAGCTATACCATAGTTATAGTTCATTTAAAGTAACTGTTTCCTTTAAAAGACTTGATACATAAGAAATAATCGCACGCCTGGCTAACACTAACTCCTAGATTTAGCCCTTCTTTATCAAGGTGTGCAACCTGCTAAAAACTTACAATACTTGCTGTCCTCCATTTGTAGAGAAAACACACAGAGCTATAAAAGTACATATCTTAGTTTGTGATCCGAGTTTTAAAGTTTCAATAAGGTTAACCAGTTTGTACAAAACTACTTCATTGTTGCAAGGCGTCGAAGTGCTAAAAGAGAATCAAACAGCTGGATAAGTAGAATCATTCTTTGGCTGTATATAATTTTTTTTACACTTTCATACCAGTATAGTGCTCACTTCTGCAGCACATATACTTTACCAGTATCTGTAAGATCACTTATACTGATATATATTAAAAATCAATCTATCTGTCTTCTCTTCCAACTGTCTCTCTCCAAGTGCAGGTGTACATAGGGTAAAGGGAAGAGAAGAAAGATAAACTTGAGTAACCATGGGTATTATTTGGTAAGTATTTCTTTAAAAGTTTTTCAGAATACATTTTGAATAGTTCTTGGGAAAGTTATGTTATAGTAGCAAAAATACTTACATAGCTTACCTAGAGGTAAACTAGGCTTGAATATTGAACAAAATTTTTGTTTTAGCAAAAATGTTAAAATGATAGTTATTCTTAAGCAGCAATATTATGCTTCTGAAATTGAAGGCTGTGTACTTTTACATGTCCTTTTCCAATGATTATTGGTAATGATTGAAGTTTCTGTGTGAAATATTTGTGAAACTTAAGAGCAAAATATAGCTGGCACTAGTTCTGTGATGCCCCAGGGCAGTAGTTCTGGTCATAATCTGACTGAATTCATTCATGTCATCAGAGTAAATTTTATATTCGTGTCATAGGTAAATTCATATTCCTTTTGATTTTTCAGATCCAAAATAAAGTAATAAATTCAGTATATGTCAACTAAGCATTTTGAACTTCATATTAAACAGATATGCAGGCCAAATTTGTCCTCTTTTCTCTCTTTGTGCCCTATTAATGTCATTGTAATGTTAATATTGATATATACAGAGTTATATTTATGTGCATAATAATTTCAATATATCATAACAAATAGAAAGCCAGATCAAATGAGTTATGTACTTAAGACATGTTCTGCAATTGTAGGAAAAGTGTTAACTTTGTCACTAAACTAATACACTGTACAATCCATTATATATTATTTTTCAATTTTGAAACATTTTAAAGTTCTTTTCCTCTTTGCCCAGTACTAGACACCACTGACAGTTGCTTTGAATGTTTTAAAAAGTACATTCTGATCTTAGATTCCCAAGAAGGTTAAATATAAATTAGTCATAAAGCCAATGAAACACATAGGAAATGATTAGGCTGTGTGATTATTTCTAAATTAACAGTGTTTTAACACTATGACTGTTTAATTAACTAGAAAAAAGACCAATTTTACTTTATGTGATTATTTAAGGCCTCAAAAATTAATGTTCTTCCCACTCTGTAATGCTGTAGTTCTAAAGCAACGTGGAAGACAACAAAGTCCTATTTGATAGTCTAGCCTTTCAACGAACAGCTCTTCTTCCTGTCTTTGATGTAGGAATGGTTTATTTAATCAATTATTAATCAAAGTTATGGCATTCTTCTTATATATTTAGGTAAATCTAAAAGATGACTTTCCCAAACCTTATTGCTTAAATAAAAGTTTAAATAGAACGTGAAAACATTTGACTTTGACATAGAAGATGTTGGAATGATTTAAGTACTAGAGATCCAGTTGTCTGAAATGGATACTTAGATGAAAAGGTGTGTGTGTGTATGTGTGTGTGTGTGTGTGTGTGTGTGTGTGTGATGTGATTTTTTTGCAGTAGCAGATGATGAACACAAAATATCTAGAACACTTTTCATAACCTCCCTTCTGAGAACAAAAGCCGGTACAGATAATTTGATTAGTGTTTTCTTTGCATAGGTGTTAAAGTTGACAAGAAACAGCTGAAAGACATAGCAAAGGGTACAAGCCAGGCAGCTGGACACTTTGTGCATGGAGAATCTTGAGCAGTTGGTAACATTTGGCAGCTTAACATAGAAAAAAATGACTGCTAGCGAAATCTCAAGTGCTGCTAATTAGCAGCAATGAACTGTGGGTAGGACAGTGGGTTTTAATGTGAGAAGATTTTTACAGTAACCACCACACTAAGTGGGGGAGATAGAAAGAAATGCTCCCTAGCTGACCCTTGTGGCAATCTAAGCAGCGTATTGCAATAATCCTGTAAATTACTATGCTTTCTTATACAGTAACTTGGAGTTAATTAGTAATTTAACATTCCTCTACACTATTAAATGTCTTTCTTGCATTATATTATGTTGTTTCATGGGCTTACCTTAAACACTAATGGGGTTTTGTTATATTTTCTCAAAACAGTAGCAGTAAAATAAAACTGAGCCAGAAAATTAATTAGTTATCTTTTACCTTTGATTTACCTGTTATTAACAATTAAATGTGGTACACATTTTTAAAGTGGTTTCAGAGGTTATAGGAAGATGAATGTACTTCTAGAATACATTACAGTGGAAATGTGAATAAAAATGAGTAGTGTACATGCCTCAAGAAACCATGCCATGGGCACATCTCACACATCTATTCGAATAAGGTGGGGCAGTGACTTGTGGACAGAAAAAGAGGAAGAAGAATAGAGATAGAAAGGGAAAGCCTATTTATCTGCATCTACTTATTTTAGTAGGATTTTTGCAAAGAAAAATATATACTATTTTTGAGCTTATGTTGCAACATGTGAACAAAACAGATATTAGATATATCATTTGTAAAAATGTGCATATTTTTAGCTTTGTAGTTCATAAATGCTACAGGATTCTGTAAGTTTCTATGATATGTGGGAATTAATACTCAAAATTTAGGCAATATAGATTAATGCATTCAGTAGTAGCATTCAGATAGGAAACTGAGTTGAAGCAGTGTAGTCAATGATTATTCTGAATATTTAAACAGAATAAAGGAATTATTCATTATTCTAAAAATTCTGTAGCTAGCAATCTCTTTTTTCTCATGCAATCCTCATTTTTATATTGAAGAAAGTAGACAAATAAAGCAGTCTCACATTCACCCACTTTAGAAACTGTTCCAATGCACTGAAATTGAATTTCTACTATATCCTGTATATTAAAGACAAAGGAAGTATTTTATTTGGCATCTCAAAGATCAGAACGAACTCAAAAGTGAACCAGTTTAGTAAAAACAGAGCTTCAGAAGAAGAAAAGCTATGGACATGTCTGTGGAAAGGAATAGACATTTCCAAAAGATTTTGTCTCTTGGGGCTCCCTGTAAAAGAGTGTCTGCTACCATTTAAAACCTCATCCTTTGCAGCTGGATTTGAACATTCCATAAAAAATTCATCCACACTTTAAGAGATTTCTGCTTTTCTGTCCTTTCTATTGTTAGACAAATTGAAGTGTGCACTCGGAAGGAGAGTGGCAGTGAACTGCGAATTTATTTACTCATTCGATTCTAATATTGAGAAAATCTACTCGCTCTGTTCAAAGGGTAGAGCAACAATGCAAGTGACATCAGGTCATCCAGCACTTCATAGCTACCTGTGAGATAGAATTGTTCTCCTTGCAGATAGGAAGTGACTGAATCCTCTTTTTCTCATCAATGTCTATTATGATTGATGGCTCTATGGTCACATTGAATATGCCCTTTTTAAATAATTCACAATGTCATCACCATAGTACTAGTTTATAACTAGCCTGTTATTTTTACCTTTGTTCATTCACTATCAGAAGGTTAGATAAATTAAGTACTGTGGTTTTGGTAGCATTATAAGCAACCAAAGTGTAATGTTTATAGCTCCCAAACAGCAAAGCACCAGTTTATTATTATTATTATTATTATTATTATTATTACTATTACTATTATTATTGTTACAAAAAGTGTTTCTCTCATTATATCATAAAAGAAAATTCTTATAAAGCAAACACATTTGTAGCACATTTGACCTAAAAGTACATTTTGATATTAAGTCATATCATAAGATTTCAATATGAAAGGCAGTCCCATTATATCAAGAAAAATGGAACTTTATACAAATTATGTGCTTTTTCAAAATTAATATCACATTTAATGTCTTCAACTAATTAAATTTATAATTCATTTCCAAGTATCTCATACTTACACACTTAAACCAGCACTAAAAAAAGGAAGTAAAAGGGCTTCTTTAAAATTGTAATGCTTAACATTGGGAATATACTGTATGAGAAATGATATATTGGCTGTTTCCTAAATTGATTAGAAATTTCAGTTTGCTATTTATTTAGATGTAAATGCTAATCCTTATTAGTCCTTTATTTTATAAGATATACTGGTTAGAGTTTTTGATCAGCACTAGTCATTAAAATGAGTAATAGGTCTTTTAATACAGCAAATTCTGTAGCACAAATTTTCTACAGATCAATTATAAAAATTCAAGGTATAAATAAAACAAATTTATACTGCTTAAGTAAACAGATTTTAATATTTTAACTTTAGAATTGTGATCAATAATAATTCAAAAGATTCAAAAGTTCCTTCACAGATAGCAACTACTTCAAATTTAAGATCAGAACACCTATTTTCTTAAAATTTAAATTTCCTATATGTATTCAAACTATGATAACATAAAACATTTAGGATTTAAATTGTGGGCCTAAGAGAGCTGCACCTGTATGGAAGTTAACTTTTTATTTTTATTTTAAGGATCTTAATTTTATATTTGTGTTATTTGTTGATTTTATAACCTAATTTATATTTCTCAAAGCAATGATTTAAAGAGGTTGAAAGTATTTTAATTGCAAGTACTTCACAAAAGTTTCTATGCTACCATATATAAAAAAAGTCAAGCTGATAGATAAACACTTTCACATGATCAGTAAGGCCTTAGTTAAGTGCACAGGGTTTCTGTACATTGATTCAGTCAATAAATATTTACTGCTTAATAAAACATGGATATCAGGGTCTCACTCTATTTTGAAACATATTCTTTTAGGAAAAGCAAATAACAAAATGATTTAAGGGTAAGGCTACTTCAGATATCAGTAAGTGCTTTCAAGAAAATAAAAAGAGGTGTTTTGTTACAGAAAGACTGGACAGCACAGAGCTTAAGTGCTTTTTTAGACTGGGTGAACAGGGAAATCCTTCCTGTGTGGGTGAAATGAAGCTGAAATCAATGAAGAGCAGGGACTTTGCCTGCTAATATCGCATGCTACATGATTCCTCATGAGCAACTCCTACGTTCCCGCTGTGTCATAAATGAAGATGGCTTCTCAAACTGGCAGGAATGCTGAGGGGAAGGCTGATGACAAGTGAGGCCAAGAAGAAAGCTAAGGACCAGGGAACTGCACGGTTTAGTTGTTGAGGTCTTTAGATGCTTTTCTCAGCACAATGGGAAGCCATTGGAGAATGTTGACCAGGAAAGAAGTGCATTTTGGCTTAGGTTTACAAAGAAAGTTCATTGCTATGGAGAGTAGTATAATTTGTACTTCAGTTGCGTGTTCCTTAAATTTTGGGAGTTTCAGATGCTTTGACATGTGGAAGGGGTGGTGGCATAAGTGAGAAAGATTAAAAAAAGAGCATAGCATGGTACTTGGCACAACATAAGGGTTTAAGAAACATGATAATTATTTTTGTTTGAAACTTTGTTTTAAAGAGAACATTTCAAAGTTATTAAGGTCTGTAAGGATTCAGAGGCCCTATCCCTATTGATATTAATTAATTTTTATTCTTATCAACTTAATTTAGCACTATGTGTAAAATGAAATAAAAGAAGCCAAAAAAAGGTGATATTTACTTGTTTCAAGGAAGATACTAAGGATTTTAGCTACTTAATGCAAAATGATTACATTTACTAAGAACTCAGGCTGTCCTAGTACATTCAAATCATTTTTTACCTATGTTAGCTCAATTAACCTTGTAAAACATATATAGATTGTTAAACATTTTACAGATGAAGAGAGAGGCAGAGAGCTTATACAACTTGTGTGGGTCCTTGTAATAGAGGTATATTAAATACATCTATTTCTCTAGGCCTGACAGATTAACAATATTTGAAGTTAAGAGGTAAAGAGTTTAAGAACTCAAGCATCTATATAACTAACATGTATTTCTTAATTTATAATTTGATCCATGTATAAAATACAAATTCAATTTGTTATGATACCATATTTGTATAAACTGAATGACTTTGGACTTTACAAATATATTAAAGATGAAAAGTCTACTTAGTCAAAAGCAAAACTATCTTTTTCTCAGTTTCAGAGTTAGGTATCTTGTATATAACAATTCTGTTTAAAAATTAATTTAAAAAATTTTTAAGTAACTGATAGATGGTTCCTCTTCATATCCTTATTTCTTCACTTTTACCTAAGTATGTCAAAGTTTATATGAAAATTAAGAACACAATACAAATTTAACTTTTTAAAAAGTATGTATTAAAGAATGTGCTGTAGAGATAGCTCAGTGATCTAAGTGCTTGCCCGGCAAGCACAAGGACCCAGATTTGATCCCCACTATGTGCCAGTTCCAAACTGAGCCGGCCACTGAAACTATTTCAGGTGCATGCCTGTAATCCCAGCAGTGGGGAAGCTGAGACAGGAGGATCTCTATGAGTTCAAGATGCAAAGTTCAGCCAAATAACTCAGTCAATTAAAGTGCCTGCAATCAAGTGCAGGGGCTGTGAGTTTGATCATGAAGCTACCAGGCCAGCCCCACCCATGAGGCTCAATGAGAGGACATTTGTGGTGCCTCCAGCACTTGGGAGGCTATAAACAGGAGAATCACTACAAGTCTGATCTAGTAGTGAGACCCTGAACACCCTGTAGACCCTTCCCTAAAATACAGAAAAAGAAAACCAAGATTCACAATGAGATCCTGCACTGAAAACATAAATAGAAGAAAGCTGAGGCAGGAGGATCACTATGAGTCGGAGCTGCATAATGAGCCTCTGTACCAAATATATAAATAAAAGATTTTTGTAAAAGTATTTATTAAAGTAAAGGCTACTTTGATTTAAATAAGCATGCTTAACATTTTACTGAGAAATTTTATGGCTCCAAATGAATAACAGAATTTTAAAAAATGCATCAGTCTTTCTTTATTAAAACTCCTAAGAGATGTAGCAAAAAGGATTTAAAATTAAAGTTTTATTATAATTTTTATTACATAAAACTTTAAAGAAGTGCCTGTTCCATGTGTGTAGTGACTTAAGGGAAGACTACAGACATGAAGCAATTCAGGAGGAAGCTAGGCAAACCTAGATTTAATAATAGGGATATACTTTGATACCTGTGGAAGCTTAACAATCACTTTTCATTGAAAGACTTAAGTAATTGCTCGACCATGTTTTCATCATAACCAAAAAATTACATTTTGTTATAACAACTCTTTAAATGAGGGTTGATTCATCTTGAACTTTCCTGTTCAAATTCCATGGCTTTCTATATAGATAATCATCAATCACCATGCCATATCCTTAGGCATTGCCTAAAGAAAGCATCCATTTGTTAAATAAAAACATGAGTATCTCTACTGTGTGCTCATATGACCTTTGCTATTTGATACACTGGGCTGTTTAGGACATAAAAGTCAACAGCAAATAATGCCAAGCTTCATAGTATTGAGAGCTAAACAGGAGACATAGAGAAAATGAAACAGCTGTACTGCAACTCCCACCAGTGCACACTGGGCTTGACTTGTTAACATGGTGGTTCCATTAATCATTTCACTGAATGAGATTTAATTATATGGCGGTAAAGTTACAGCTGCATACTTTTAGGGAATATTTAAAAATGGTTGTGAATTTATGAATAAATTCTATCCACTACTTTTTCCAAGATTGGTTACTGCAGTTTAAACCCACAAAGACTTCAGATTTCCAAAATGACTGCTCAAGTATCAATTAGTGATATATCACGACTATTAGCAGATCAAAGTTAACATAAGGAAAGCACTTTGCTCCAGTAGGATAAAATTTAATCAGTGATTTTTTAAAAAGCCAAAATGAAATAAAAAATCAACCATATATACTTGCAAATAATCCCAGAAATGAATGAGAAAATGACCCAGACAAATAAATTTAAGTTAGGAAACTTATGGCAAATATATGAAGTAATATCAGTACAATCATTACTCAGCATAACTTGGAGGGAATAAAGATACTAAATTGTGCTACAAGAATCTGGTACTATAATATACTTTCAAAAGATGAGGAAATCCAAGGAGTTCAAGTAACACTTCCAATCTTTATCCCTTAGTGTCTGTCAGCTGTGAAGTAGAAAGTTATAACAATAACTCAAGTCTTCTTACTTCAAATTTTCTAGTATTTTTAATATTCTGATCACATAATTCTGAAGACCTGTGTTCTTTTTTTAAATAGTCTTTTATTTATATTCCCCTTTTTAAATTTGTTTTGTCAGAGGTGGAAGGTCCATTGCTTTTAGAGAAGCTGTATTCAGAGAAATCTTTAAAGAACCATTTCATACTTGATACCAGACCAAAGATTATAGGTACTTGAATTCAGCAAGAAAACTCAATATAGCCCAATAGCCCATAATAGTAGTAGATTATCAGTATAACTGGCAATTGTCCGAAGTTGTTAACATGGGCCTTTCACAGCTCAGCATATTATTATAGCTTTCTTTTTATTCCTTGTGGTTATACTTTTCTGCTAGGTGATTAAGACCAAGTTCAAGCGAGACCTATATAAGTAAAAATGTAACTTTTGCTATCTGACAAGGTCAGTCAAATCCCCTCAAGATTTACCCTGGAGCCATGAACAGCACTTTTGTGGGTCTTTTTTCAGTGTCAGCCATGTGGATGAGTCATGGCCATTGTTTGACCAATTTGCTCTCTGTGAAAGCC
>NDGN011433626.1:0-11276 GCA_002564285.1 Tympanoctomys barrerae | reverse complement strand
CTTTCCCTCCCTCCCTTTCTCTGCATCCTTCCTTTCCTTTCCCCTCTCATGTCCCTGCCCCCTGGACTGCCTACATCCACTGAGCACACCTGGACCATCCCACCCTCTCAATGGCACAGAGGTAGCATTTAAGGATCAATTACACAGAATCCCTTTCTCTGTACTCAGTCAACTTAAAGCAGCCTAGCAGGTTATATATAACTGCTAAAGCAGACAGGGGGATTTGTAAAGTACATTTTATTCCAAAACAAAGCTGCCTAGCCCTGGCCCGTCATTTAGAGAGCCAGAAGGGGTGGCTCTCCCTGCTGTCCAGGCATCTGGCACAAGCCCTCACGGCACACTTCTAGACCTTCCATGTCCCTAAGCAGAGAGAGGGCCCATTTGGACTTCTGTTTTTGAGAAACGAGTGGCACCTGCGACTGGCAGGAAGCGCTGGTTTGAAGAACAGGGGAGTCCTCGGCGCAGCGCTATCAGCGGGATTAGGAGTGCACGGGTGAGGTGTGAACGCCTACAGTGCTTGGACCTCGTGGGGAGGATCCACGGCCTTATCGGACTGCAGGGTCTCTCAGAGCTTGGAGGCGCAGGGCTGGTGTGGGAGAAGAGGGCTGGACAAGGGCGTGCAGCAGCGAATGCATCCAGGCTACAGGAAAAGGGAATAAGCAGAGTTCTCTCCTTTTCCTGTTTTAAATGGTACCAGGGATTGACCTTGGGACGTTGCACTGGCCAGGCAGGACCTGTGTCCCTGGGCCGTCTCCCCAGGGACAGGGTGACGATACACAATAGAACTCTTCCATTTCCTGCACAGAGAAGCAAACTGCACTAAATAACCAGTGGTTTGTTTTAAAAGTGAAAATATTTTGTTTCACCAGTTATTCCTGCTTTTTTTTAAAACCAGGAACTGAACTCATGACCTCATGATTGTCAGGCAGTTGCTGTGCCGCCGAGCAATACCCTGGCTCTTGCTTTTGCTTTTGATTTGAACAGTAAATGTAAAATAAAGATACCTGGATTATTCAATCTGAATTATCTATGCATCTATCAATTTATTTGTTTCAAATCTGTAAAGATTTCAGGTTTTTTTTTTTTTCAGTACTGGGGATTGAACTCAGGACCCTGTGGTTCAGTTTTGATTTTAATGTGATATATGTAGAAACTAATAAAGTATGAAAAATGCTTTCCTTCTGTGGAAAACAAACTTTCACAGAAAATAATTAGGGACTAGCAATAGCTAATGCACCATGTACTGTAATCTTCAAAGAATGGCCCAAATGTTATTCACAGCATGAGTCATAAAAAAGTTGTTTCTCTTATAAACAACAAACAAATAGCACAAAAATATCTGTGCAGTGAACTAAGAGATCTAGTGGTATAAATGGAACAGATGGACATGTGTATTGAAATAATTTTGAAACAGAAATTTCAGGATGGAAATTTATGGGAATTATTTGAACTTTCCCCCACTTCCTATTTCCCTAGCTTATCTATTTCTCTTTCTTTGCATGTACCAATCACGAGTGGTGCACATTTTGAGATTTTTTTTTATGTAAGAGAAATCATGCAATATTTAATGTGTAACTGACTTATTTAATTTGACATTATTTTCTCAAGTTGAATGAATTTCTGCATGAACTCCAAGTTTATCTTTCTTTCTTTTTTTTTGTATTTTAGGGAAGGGTCTACAGGGTGTTCAGGGTCTCACTACTAGATTAGACTTGTAGAGATCCTCCTGTTTATAGCCTCCCAAGAGCTAGGATTACAGGCACATGCCACCATGCCCAGTCTCAACTGCCCCACCCCTGGGGGTAGGGCTGACACGGCAGGCCCAGGATCGAACCCCCTGGCCGCTACACCTGCTTGCAGGCTATTTAATCTACTGAGCTGTTTGGCCAACCCTTGTCTTTGTTTATTTTAAAGAAAAGAAAAATAAACAATAAAGACAATGGTATAAAATTTGACAGCAGGGATTTTATCAAAGGAAACAATAACTCACTGTTGTTTTAAAAATGCAATTCTTTTAGCAACAGTTTGCACAAAGATGCTACTGATTCATTTTTCCCTGGAACAGCACAGTGATGTTAGCATTTGTCGTTGTCTTAGAAGGAAGAGAATGTGTCTGACTTACTGGAATTACATCTGCTGTTGGAATATCTAAGACATAACATAATGCCATACTTGTGTCATACCTATTCTGTTCACTAATAACTAGCATTTAAAGTTTACAATGAAAGCATTGCTTAAGTACAGATCTATGACTATTTGATGGGTAGACAAGCTAATACCATGTAGAAAGAATCAAACCCAAAATTTGGAAGCAAGAATAGAAGGAAGGAGGGAAAGAGAGACAGAAACTGAGAGACAAAGAGACAGAGACAGAGACAGACAAATAGCCAGACACAGAGAAACACAGAGAGAAGAGAGAGACAGAAAGAGATGAGAGAGAGAGAGAGAGAGAGAGAGAGAGAGAGAGCATTGAGTGGAAAAGTACATGTTTGTTCTTAATTTTGACCAGCTTAATTATTCCTAGATATTTGGTATTGATTTTAGTATCTTTATTAAACTTAAGGGTGTGTGTGTGTGTGTGTCTGTCTCTCTCTCTCTCTGTAATTTGAGAGTTTTTTGGTATTCCTAAGTAGTTAGTAATGTTTTTGATTAACTGAATACAGTTCTTGAAAATGTTGTTTCTATCCGGAGCAACAGGCAGCATGAAGCATGGACAACTGTGCTCATGCGTGTAGTCTAGACTCCACACTGGCGCAGGCTGCCGCTTACTTTCAGTCTTCTTCTGCCTGATCCAGATGTCCCCACTTGGCTGACCAGCTGTGGCCAGGTTAGTGACACATGGAGGCGCCGCCGTAGGCTATGAAAGAGTCCTGCCACAGTGGTAATAACAGATGGGTTATAAACTTTGGAGTCAGAAAGACCTGGGTCTGAGCTTTAAATATAACTATCTTTTGCTAAACAAAGTCCACCTGGTCTAAGGCTCAATTTCTCACTTACAACCCCATCGCATTTGTGACCTCACCGTGACCTTCTGCCTAGCAGACCTCCTTGACTATTCAGGGAAAAATCAATTTCTATATAAAATTTTAAACTGGCTTTTCATGCAGTCTTGTGTATACATTTCCATAATCCACTTTTACAAAATTAAATTATTTGTGTAAGAAATATATGATGAGACTATAGTTTTGGACTAAAACAGTGCTAGTTTCTGTTCAAACCAACCCTACATAGACCAGGTCCTATATTCTAGTGGTGGAAGTAGACATACAACATGTTTTACTGCATCCTCGTTTCCTTGCAATGGGGTGAAGAACTCATAAATATGCATTATGTGAAGAACCACCATGTGTTCTGTGAGAACAACTGTAGAACTGCACATATGGCTGCACGGAAGCTTGGAGGGAGGAAGTGGGCTGGCACATGAAGAATGCAGGCCCTGGGAGGGAGTGACACATGAGCAGAACCCTGGAGGAGTGCACGGAGCTGCACAAGCAGCACCGACCTCCAGGAGAGGAGGCTGCTTGAGGGATGCTCCTGTCAAAGCACAGGCGAGACACGAGGAGGCTGGCAGGAACCAGGTAACAGAATTCATCTTAATATTCCACGTGGATGCTGTACAGTCATGTTCGCGGCTCTAGCACTGATAATACCTAAGACAGGGTCAACCTAAGCATCTGCCGATGGAAAAATGAATACAGAAGTAGCTGGATAGATAGATAGACAGACAGACAGACAGACAGACAGACAGACAGATAATTCAGCCCTAAAAAAGAATGAGATTTTGCCATTTTCTACAACATGGATGTGCCTGGAGGACATCACACTAAGTGAAATAAACCAGAAAAAGAAAAAAAAATGTGTCATCTCACTTATATATGAAATCTAAAAAAAAAATATTCCACGTGGAGGTACCCAGCTTTTCCTAAATGTAAGGAAGAGGCAGGGAGTTGCTGCAATTTAGACTGTAGCCTGGCCGCATTTATATTGTCAATGTATCAACTCTAGGTTGTGAGAGCAGCGAAGTGAGGGGAGACAGTGGTTACAGAGCCATTGATGAGGAGACTGCGTCACGGCGCCACAGCATGAGGAGCACAGCTCGAGGGTGTGTGGTAGGGTGCGGAGCAGAGATGAGATTTAGATATTTACTGAGGCCTGCGAGACTGTTAGCAGCACCCGACTTTCACCAGAAGGCAGCCAGGCGTGGAAGCGGTAGTCACCACTGCAAGGACCACCACTGTCAAAAACTGAACGTGAGTTGTTAAGAAAAGAAGTATTTTGGTGGCAAGATGGACAGTGCATGGCCACCGACTTGACCTGGAAGATGAGCAAGTTGGGAGAGTGAAGGACGATGGATGGTCGTGACTGGGTCGAATCAACTGAGACAGAGAGAACAAGAGGCACACTTCACGGGAGGAACAGGCTCCTGAGCGCTGATGGTCCAGGACGTTCAGAAAGCACAGATCAGCGTGCAGACAGAAAAACCCCTGAGCAGGCACAATAGATGTGTGGGTTTCAGTGTAGAGCCGAGAACGTGAGAGCACACGCGGGAATCTACTAACCTGTAGAAAGCGGGATCTGACAACAGCAGCGTGCCCTCCTCAGCCTGCTCCTGTCCTGGCTAACGTGACTTCTTGGTAGAGTCCCCAGCTTGGTCCCTTAATCCCCCTCACTCTGGGCAGCATCAGCCCTGGCCTTGCTCCATGGCGCAGAGGGACTGCTCTGCAGGCCAATGCTCAGCTTTACTGGTGGCCACAGAAACAGCCATTATTAATGCCATTAGCATTAATAATTAATGAGTGAATTTATGCGGTGTGTGAATTTTACAAGCTTTTATGTAGGCAACTCTTAATGGTTTAGAACAAAGAAGAACCTCTGTTCCAGTCAAAAGCCACTGATACACTGAAAAGACTCCATTAAGGGCCATGGGGATGATATTCAACATAATTAACCTTTATTACCACCACAAAAAGGAAACAAACTTTTAATTCACTCATGTACAGTTTGAAGAAAATAGAAAAGCTAAGTCCTCGCGCAACACACATCACATCTGCAGGCACACACAGAGCGAAATGAATATCTAGCAGCGAGGCTACGTTAGAAAGGCAGGAAGCTGCAAAATAGTTCTTAAGAGAGAGAATATTGGTATTTCCTGTAATCTCCAGCTGCTCAGGATTTAACTCTGATGCTTCAGGTTCACTGACGAAACAACTGTCTCCCTGCCTATAGGACAGGTAAGCCTAGGAATTTATTACAATTTATTTTCCATCTAATTCTGGAAGAAAAAATACATGCAAACATTTCACTTCATTCTGAAACAATTTAGAAAAGAAAACTTCTCTGGAATGTAGGACTCTCATTTCTCCATTTATAAAAAAGCCAACTTCCCATGCTCTACAGGACAGTGCGGCTCCTAACAGTCACTGGCGTTCGCTCAAGGTATAGTGTGTGCTCCACTCACGTTTCCAGATCCACCATGTGCCTTAGTCTAGAAAAGCGATGAATCGTTACAGCCTCAATAGAGGACAAAAGTAAGAGCCAGGCAGGATGGCGCTGTCTGCACATCACACAGGAGAACTCACGTTTGAGAACCTTCTCCACGCTGGGGGTCCAGATCCAGACCTAAGTTCCCGGGCTCTCCTTTGCTATGCTCCATGCTTATGTCCATGCTTTGTCCCTGCAACTGCAGGCTTTTTAGAACTCTGGGGTGCCTTTGACATGTAATAACATGAGCTAGCAGGCCAAACCTACATGGTTCGTTATTCACACTCTTTCTTTCTCTTCTTTCCCACAAGCCATGTGTGAGGCTGAATCCTCATTATCTCTGGGGTCTAGCCTTTTCTGTCACAGGGTCTCAGTCTTTTCTGTCACAGTGTCTAACAACAGAATGAGGTAAGCATAATTAATTCTTCTCATAATTCAGAGTTTATATTTGCTCCTGTAACACTTGTGTTTCTATCTCAGAAAACTGTTAGCTAATAGCCAATATGGAAAGGTGTAGCACACACACGATCCTGAATCACAGCCTCATGTAGTTTTACTAGGACTTGGAGCAAACGTTCACAAATACTATTGTGCTGTCATATTTGGGCAGACCTACCAAGGCTTAACCCTTAGGGTTTATTCTCTTCTGGTCCAATTATTTTCAAAATTAACTTATTTTTATATTATATTTATATTTAATTTTATGTCCAGAGACAGTTATTTTCAGCTATTTTAGTTATCCTATTTTGCTCTTTATTTTTAAAGAATGCACCTATAGGTGCACTTGTTTTATCAACCCCAGAAACTGTCCATTTCATATTATGACTGTTGGGTATTTGTGTAAGCTTTCAGCACCATGACTACATCAGTCTCCTTGATCTGAGCTTCCTAGCATATTTGCAACAAAAATCTTGCAGTGCTGACATTAATGTTTGTATGAACATATTAATTTATGATTAATATTTAAAATTTGCTCCATTTTAAATGTAGTTTACTATAAGTTTATTCTTAACTCTCCCCAAATGTTAAAATATCTACTTTAAAATGCCTATGAATTCTATTTCCAAATCCAAAGCACACCAAATAAATTTCTAGTCTGTATGTTATTCTGGGAGATCTCGCTGATGGCCGGTGGAGCCAGCTGCAGCCAATTCCCTCCCTGTGCCACACACACACCACACCCGCCTTCTGTGCCAGTTCCCTTCCAGCTCTTCGGATCGGGGCTCTAGGTCCCTGGATTCCCTGCTCTCTCGTGTCTTGCTTTCATATCCTCTAGCAGAAACTTGGGAGTCACCAGACCCCCATTTTGTTCTTGTGGCATCAAACAGATAATTAAATTGTGTGAACTTGCCTCGGAAATGCCTAACTGGTGTCCCTTTTCCACCCTCAAGGTCATCACCCTGGGTCTGGCTGTCACTAACTTTCGCAGATGCTTCAAGCTCCACATATCTGGTCTTGCCTTTGGGTTGACCATTTTATCACGTAGTTTCAGGGAAGTTCAAACTTTCTTTCTAAAATACGTATCAAATCTTACTCTTCCAAGGTAGACTTTTAAGTCAACTTCCACAGACTTCAGGATAAAACTCAAACTGCGTGTTTTCTCACATCATTTTTCCAGCTTCATTCTCTCTCCTCCACTATATATTCTGGTATCACCAAACTCCTCCCAGTTCCTTAAAGGCGCTCCACCTGCACCCTAGAGACCCGCTTGCTCTTGCCGTCCCGCCTCCTTGGCCTCAGCGGCCGGGACTCTCCTCATCAAGGGTTCCCCTTTGTCTCCACACCACAGCTCCTCCACCATCGGTCAGAACATGCCTGACTGCGCCTGCTCTGCAGACTGTCCCCCTCTCAGGCCAAAGACTGCATCAGCTGCTTTCTGTGTGAAAAGGCCTCACACAGCATCCAGAAGCAGCTCAACTAACTTCCGTGACAAATCACTGATGACCCCTGAGCTGAGCAGGTGCTGTTGTTGTCGTGTGGAAGCCAGCTTAGGGGCCCCTGCAGCAGACTGGATAGGCGCCACTACAGCCCACTGCTGCTCAGTTCCAGCAAAGCTGTTAATCGGGAATATGGATCTTCTAGATCTTTGAAGTGTTTTTGAAAAGAGATGTCAGGAATTTCGACTTTTGAATGAAACCTTTTTTGTTGGCTGATTACTCACTCAACGATATATGAAGATATCGTTGGAAGGTGTCTTGGTTACTCTTCTTGTTGCCGAGATGAAATATCCAACACTCAGAGTTAAAAGCGAGAAAGGTTTATTTAGCTCACAGTTTGTAGAGCTTTTAGCTCGTCATCAGCTGGCTCCAAGGTGGGGCAGTATGGCAGAGGGGCAAACATTTGTGGTGACAGAAGATAGCAAAAGCAATGAGAGGGAGGGACAAGCCTTGGACTGTTCCTTATGTTGTATCTAGTCTGCCAGGATTAGGGCAGAGCAATCCAATCAGTGGACGGAGCCAGCACTCACCCAGCCTTAATCCCAGTTCTGCACCACGAATCAATTGTGCTGTCCATGTGGTTTTGCTGTCTTCTGGAATGTTTTTCTTTTGCTCTGCCAGGCCTTCTCCTATGCAGTTCTCTATTAAAACAACACCTGTTCCTTCTGACCCCCTACAGAGCTTCAGGGTAGTCTGTATCATCTTCAGGCATCAACCTCCCTCTGCTGTTGTCTTCTGTTTACATGCTGACTCCTCCAGTGGGACCCAGTTCTTTGTGCCTAGGATGGGCAGTGTTTCTCCCCTCTGGTGTCAGAGCTGGCTGTACTGAACACTGATGGGACCCCTGTTAATGCACTGGGATATTAGGATTCGGCTCTCTAGATTTAGCTACCTAAAAAAAACAAAAACCAGGGACCGGGAAGATGGCTCAGTAGAACAAGCGCTTGTTTGGCAGGGCAAGGACCTGAGTTCAATCCCTGGTTCTGCCAAACAAACAAACAAACCCCAAAACAAACAAAAACACTATGATCTTGTAAAGCTTTGTGGAAACATCTAGACAAAAACCATGCCACAGTGACTGAGAAGATCAGCTGCTTGCTGCTGATCTCTGCGTGAACACTGGATTTGTACCAACCCCCTGAAACGCTGAAGCCCAAACCTTTACCGCTCACTATCTTTGGAATTGCTATGAAAGTGGTGCACTGAGGTCCCATACTTGGCATTGAAAATAGTTTGTCCTGTTTTCAACACAGCAACCCTCTTTCCACATCTAAAAGTATGATTTTCCTAGTTCTCTAGGAGGAAATCTTCTCATCCATAATCTTCTGTCTTTTGTTTTCAAGTCTAGCCAAATGCTAAATGTCCGCAGTTCTTCTTGAAGGAAGACCAATGTGGAGATCAGTAAAATGAAAACACAGTACTTGGTAAATTGATATTTATACTGCAAAGATAGTGCCATTTTCTAATTCTATAACTTCCATTCATTCTTTAACTTCACTGTACATAGACTTAAAAAGTGGACACCAAAACCTCCTTGGGCTGCTCTAAGAATAAAAGAACCATTGCACAGCAAATGATCAATAAGTACTTGTGTTTTCTGTCTCTTTCCTTCATCTATTTTCAGTTTCTCCTGGGCATGGAAGCAAGACAACTTCAGAAGAGCTTACTTTTATATCTGCTTTGCAAGTACCCTCCACTGCAAGGAGACTTTGCCCAATAGAGCGAATTTATACAATTAAAATGCTCAATTACTCCCATAAGTGATATTTCTCGATAACCTTAACTTTCCTGCGCCCCATGTGTCTCACCCTCTCAGATCACTATAAGATTGCTATTCCCATCCTTTGACCTATTTTCAGCATTTCTTTCACAATTAAATCAATTGGCAATGTCTATCCCAACCCAAAGTACCACCTCCTTGCTACCTGGGTCCCTGTCTTCTATTTTCCCCCTCATTGCAATGGATGACATGTGTCTGTTCCTCTTGAAGGCGATCCCTGGGGTATTTAGTAAATTCAGTGTCCTTTTGCAATCAGACTGTCGTTCCTACAATTTTTCTATCAATTTCCTGCACATAGTTTCTATCTTCATTTATTCTCAGGAGGATAAAATTTGGCTCAATATCACTGATCATAAAGCAAGAGTGGCACTGAATACCTTGACCTCAGACTCTTTTCTTTACAGTAAAATCTCTTAAGAGATGTCTGGATTCATTTTCATCTCTTCTGCCCACTTAAATTGCATTTCCACCTGACTTACTTCCACATTAGCAAATATAACGTTCTCTCTTTTGTTCCCTAAGCATCCTAGATCATCTCTCAGTTCACACTTCAACTTTTTCAGACATTTTCTATTTGCCTTGGCTTCTATGATAGCACATAGAACCACATCCCCCCACATCCTCCACTCTCTTGCTGGCTTTTCCTTTTCTACCAATCCCAATTCTTTCTAAATCTCCCTTCAAGTCCTAATCTCCTATCTCTCAATCCCGTCCTATTAGCGAAGTCCTTGCTTTACCTACAGAACACACAAGAAGCCTGTCACCTTCCCTTCACTCCCCGTGGTGGGGAGGAAGCCAGCTGACCTCTCACTCTGCTAGCTGCAGTGGCCTCTTACCCCTTTGCCTTTGCTCTTGGCATCACCATCAATTCCTACTGCAGCCAGGAATGTCAGCTCATTGTTTTACTTAAGATCCTTAATGGCTACTTAGAGTAAAAATTTAAGGGTTTCCTGGCTTATTGAACTTACATGAGTTAGCATGCCCATCTCCTCCAAAGAGCCCCCTGATGGTCGTGTACCCCCCTCTTCTTTTCCCCTTCCACATTCCTCTCCTTCTGGTCTTTGAGAATGCCACACTCACTGCCACTTAGACTGCCTCTCTGACTAAAATGTCCTGTTCAGGAATACCCATATCTGACAAAGGAATACACATATCTAATAAAGCTAAACAAAAAAAGGGGATACAAATTAAAGACCATTTGGTATCTGTATATTCAAAATAGGATAGATATATAGCTACTTTTTCTTAATTCAATGATTAGAAAGACTTGTACTAATAGTGTTTGTGGACAGGATATCATGCCTACATCTCGTACTATGAATAGCCACTAAGAAGACAACAATATGCAATGTATTAATTATTGAAACTGTTTTACTAATCAGTTTTGAAACTGTCTCATTGTATTCGTTTCTCAATAAAATTATTGAAAAATAAAAATAAAAAAATAAAACAAAATGTCCTGCTCAGACCTTGCACAGGTTGTCCCTCCCTGCGATTCCGTCCTCCAAGAGCCACTTCATGTCCTTTACCCTAACCCTCCCCCCCAGCAATTCTGCTGCTTAATGACCACCCAGACCTTGGCTATTGCCTCAGGTTTCCTCCTACTATTGTTTCTTTGCCTTAGCCTTTCGCAGCCAGGTAGCTTTTGTGAGAACAGGAACTTGGTGGTTTTTTCCTGGATAGAATAATGCACTGCGGGCACCTAGAACAGAGCTCACACACAAGGTACACAAGGGAATGAAGGGACAAATCTATTCAAATATTTTACCTAAAATATAGAGGCGTTCATACTATTCTAAAAAAGCTGGTTTTAGAAAAAGCAAAATCAGCAAATGGGTTGCCTAATCAGGTTTTAATGGGATTCGCTTTGTGTAAAGGTTAGAATTAGAAGAAAGCATGAAGAAGCCTTCGGTCAAAAGATCATAAAACAGTTCACTGAAGACAAGGTTGCTAGAGCGGCCCTAGCTGCTGACTGCCACACATAATTAAGAGTGCTGATATGATAAACTTTTTTTTTCAGGTTCTGCCTTTATTTTTGCAACAGTAACAATCTTTAAATATAAAATAAATCATTTCCT